>JAVQJS010023626.1:0-12800 GCA_036024795.1 Galaxias rostratus | reverse complement strand
CTCGCCCCCACTTTTTTTTTATTTATACCCTCTCTCTCTCTCTCTCTCTCTCTCTCTCTCTCTCTCTCTCTCTCTCTCTCTCTCTCTCTCTCTCTCTCTGTGTTTTTGTCTGCCACACGTTGAGTTGGAGTGTGAGGTTTGCTTTCTCAGGTAAAACCATCCCTTGGTAGTGTGAAGCCCAGGCACTTGTTTTATTTTTCAGCTGCAAGTTCAAACCTATTGCCGATGCCATGTGGACTTTGATTTGCTTAAGCAGTGTGTGGCGTGATAAGAGAGTGTCCTTCTTTATTCTGACTACAAGGCGGCTATTTATTCAGGAACCCAGACGGGGCTCTGCTTCAATCATCATCCCGTCTTCTCACAGAAGACAGGCACTCCTTCCTCTGTATTCTGTGTTTTTTTACCAGCTCCTCCTCTTCCTCCTCTTGCTCTGTCCAGGGAGTCATTATTGCTTTGGTCAATATTTCATAGGCCTCAATACCTCAGCACAACGCCACCTGCCAGCCTGCTCTCCTCTCCTCTCAGACACATACAGACCATGGACAGACAGATCAAAATGAAAGAGAGTGAGGAAGGGAGGGAGGGAGGGAGGGAGGGAGGGAGGGAAGGAGAGAGAAAGAGAGAGAGAGAGAGAGAGAGAGAGAGAGAGAGAGAGAGAGAGAGAGAGAGAGAGAGAGAGAGAGTGAAGCTGCTAACTCCCGCCTGCCCATCATGCATTTACATTCACAGTGATCCAGGGTTTTTCCCTCTATACCATGGCTTCCTTACAGAGCTCCTTCAAAAGCAGGAGAGATTCCCTGGATGTTGTCAAATCTGTGCCCAACAACGTTTTGCTTTCTGGGGCCTTTTATTCCCCCAAGCTTTTTTCCCCCCCTTCCCTGACCTACAGGGCAGCGGTTCAGAGTCTGTTGTGCCGGTGGAGAGGGAGCGCAATGGAGAATACTAACCCTCGCCTTCCTCCCCGCACTGACCTTGAACGGGCCTTTGAGCTGCACCCACCCTCCCTCCTTAAACCCCCCCTCTCCCTCCCTCCCTCCTCCACCTCTCTTCCTCCATCCCTCCCTCTCTCCTAGCCCCACCTGTTTACTTTGACTGGGTTGCGGAAAGGTCTTGCATCACCTGCGGTGTCCTCTCTCTTCCCTTTTCTTTTCTCACTTTTTTTCTCTCCCCCTCCTTGAAAATGACTCAAAAGCACGACGTCCGGGGGAGGGATAAAATATTCAGTGTAGATATAAGCACTTTAAGTTGTTAAGAGAGTGGGCAGCCTTCGAGCGCTGAGCTTTGAGCTCATAAATAAATGGTCAAGGCGGCCGCCTCCTCGGCTGGCCCCTTCCCCACCATAGGGCCCGCTTGTTTTGGTGCCTTGGGCAGAAGCTGCCTGTGTGTTTCTGCCCCTTAAATATGGATAAGCTGTGCTACGCCTCGGGACTCACTGCTGTCCAGTCTGTATAATGTGGAATAAAGCTCACCTGTGTACAGCAGGCAGAAACCGGGAGTAGACAATATAACATCTGGGCCATCAAGGGAAATACAAGGTTATTAGCTACTATGTGTGGGTTGATATTAGGCTTGATATAGTTTCTCCTCCTCGCATTCCGATGTTATTGGCCGTGCCCTGTTTTTCATATCTCTCTTCCCCTCTCAGAAAGCGCCCTGGCCTTTCTTGTTGCTGGTGCTGAGGAAAGAGCTCGGCTTCCTTTGAGCCCCGGTACGTGCTCGGCTGTTCTCACGTTTACTGTGCGGCGCACTGGGCATTTCTCTAGACGCTCTGCGCCAGGAAGCCAAATGAGTCTGTTACAAATGTTTTGGCTTCTCCCTGAACTCTTCAGAGAACGGAGGGCCAACAACGGGAGTGTGTTTGCGTTCCCAGAAACCCCCCGGGAGGGTGACCTCTGAGCTTCCGGAAGGAGCGTAGCCAGTTCCTCTTTCATAAAAAATAATAATAAAAAAGAACGAGGGAAAAAAAATAAGTGGTATAGAAATGCATTTGCTTCCCATTGTGATTAGGATAAGAGAAATATGAAAAAGGGCTTTAGAGGGAATAGAATAGAACCAAAAGGGCTTTGGCCTGAATAGAATAAGTCCTACTTCATTTGTGGGAACGTAGATACGGCTGTGGTCTGGCTCAGTCCACCAAACCGCTGTGCTATCTGCAAGTTACAGGGGGATCTGTGTGGATGATTGTGGTCCCAGTAGAAAGAGTTTTGACCACCTCAGGAGACGGGAGTTCGCCTCAGGCCAATCTGTATCTAGGGGACGGCTGGGGTGTGTGTGTGTGTGTGTGTGTGTGTGTGGGTGGGTGCTAATACCCCTGAGCCGTGGGGCTTCTAAATCAGCCAGAGAAGTGATGGGACACGGGCTGCAGGGCCTGCTGATACGGAGGGCAGACCAAAGTGTGTGAGGGAGGACGTTTGGACAAAGGGGAGTGGTACCACTACCTCTGCCGGCCTCGTTACCACACACACGCACAGTGGAGGCTGCGACCAGACCCACCGCTTTGTGCCAGCCGCTCGGGAAGAACGACGGGCCCGGACGTAGGCTCTGATCCGGGGTGTATGTTTACGGCGGGCCGTGGCTAGCACAGCGCTGGGGAAGTTCCGTGAGGGATGCTGTGTTGTCAGGGCTCGGCCAACGCATGCGGCCACAGTCCTGTTTCCTATGCCGTCTGTTGTCTTGCAGATAGAGCCCAGCACTTGTTAGCTGTCAGGCCCGCCGTCCTCACTTATTGATGGGTTCCTCTGAATTACAGGCACAACCACGAGCGGCGGGAGGAGAAGAAAAAGAAAAAAGTCAGCCCTTGTAAAAGTTTCCTAAGAGCCCCTCGTATATCACCCTGCCTTGGTGTGCGGACAATAAAGGAGGGTGCAAATGTATTATCCCCCCCCCCCCCCCCCGCAACACACACGCACACACACACACCCTCCCCCTATATTTCTGTTGTTGTTGAAGTATTCTCACGGCTGACGTTCTCTGGTCAGCTCCTGCCCGGTCTTGCTCTTATCCTGAGGCGTTATCAGTGTGGGGCTGCCTCCTCCTGATCAGCCCTCTGATAAGGCCTAAATGAATGGAGTGCGTGGCCACTGGACACAGGCTGGGTCAGGCCATGTTCCTCCCCAATCCCTCTCCATGCGGTGGTTCTCCTGGAGGGGATGTGGACCAGCGCTGCTCTGCCTCTAATCAACTTATCAATTTCAATTTTTGAGGAGGGCCGCTCTCCTCGTGCCTCTTTCTCCGGGAAGTCTCATGTTTCCGCTGTGGACATAAATTAGTAAGTGTTTGTGTGGTGGTGGGCCCCCGCCCGCTAGATGGGCCGGTGCTATCTTAGAAATGCTGTTTTTAAATGTGTTAAAAGCCGGCGGCTTTAGATGGATGCCCTCCCAATGTGTGGGCCCGAGTGGCTTAGCGTCCACCTGTCCCTGACAGAGACAGAGCTGAGGGAACTTACCGAAGGGTTACAGGGGTTCAACCAAGATGCTGAGTGACCTCTCCCCCAGGGGGGGTCAGGGAGCAGCTGAGGAGTGTGTGTGCGCACCAGCGTGTGTGTGTGTACGTAGAAGTGTTGATGCGTGTATTCCCCTCGTCCGTGTAAGTCAAACAGGGGGCCGGTCTTCCATGCCAGGAGCGAGCGCTGCACATTCCCGCTGGAGAAGCTGCGGCTTCATGGAAACAGACGAGGAGGGCGGGCGAGCGAGCGGGCGGGCGAGCGGGCGCGGCGGGACAGGAAGCACGCGGGCCAGCCCTAACGAGCGCTGAGGGAGCCACCGTTCTGGACCAGCACATCCGATACCCCCGCTGATGTCTAAAGGTTAAACAGTTAAAAGGTCCGGCTGCTATATGTAGATGTGAAATGCCCCTTATGCTGAACACGATACTCTGGGAAGCACAGTGACAGGCCTGTGCACTTAGTTTTCCTGGGAGCTCTCGTCCTCCCGCTGACAGGGGCCCGGTTCGGCCCAGAGAATTGATGCTGAGTAGCACAAGTTTTAATAGGGCTGTCAGAGTCATATTGTTTATGCCGTGTTCCAGATTAATCCATTCTTCCTTTATGACCCTCTGCAGCCACCGTAAATTGCCGGCGCGAGGCCGGTCCACTGCTGAGTTACGCCTGGGGGATCGGTGCCACACACAGGCAGAAAATAAATCATTTCCCAGATTTAACACCAGGCAATACCTGGCCCTTTGTAAATAAAGCCATAGATGTTTTTAGACCGCCTTCTCTCTACCTGCCTCTAGGGCTGGTATTGAATCTCAAAAGAGAGTGAGAGTAAAAGAGAGGGAGAGACCAAAAAACAGCCACAAGAGAGAGGGAAGAGGTAAAGGACAAAAGACAGGGGCATGAGGAGACGTACCGAGGAAAAGGGGAGGGGAGCCAGAAACGAAGGAAGTGGAGAGTGGAGAAAGAGTGTGTGTGTAGATTGTAGAGTCCCGGGGTGTTGAGACAGAGATCTGTCAGACTGTGTGAACACAGGGCTACTGTACTTGAGCTGCTCTGAGCAGAGGCAGCAGGAGCAGCAGGGCGGCTTACCCATACCGTGGCTATCCCAGCCCCAGTCTCACCCAGCCCCAGTCTCACCCAGCCTAGCCCCGCCCGCGTGCCCGCCTCCCATCCGGCCCCTCTCCCACCACGCTCTGCATGAGACCCTCCAGGCTGGGGGAGATGGAGGAGCTGTGGCAGGGGAGGAAAAGGGCCAGCACAGAGAGACAGAGGGTGGGTGGGGGTGGGGGAGAGCGAGACAGGGGCCGGAACAACTTGTTCATCCTGCCTTCCGCGGGCTGCCAGCCGGAGACAGCCAAAGGGAATAGAGAATGTGCACAGCGCTCTCTCGGGCCTTCATGACTTATACATGGCGCGCTATGTGAAAATGCTTCCTGTGTACTGGGATCACGTTTGCTTTTTTTCCTCTCCACTGTCTCTCTCTCTCTCTCCTCTCTCCGTCTCCCCCCTTCTCTCTCTCTCTCTCTCTCTCTCTCTCTCTCTCTCCCTTTCTCTCTAACTTTCAAGTGCTCAAAGTTTGCTTTTCTTTCATTTACAAAGTAATCCTTGGATTTTAAATGTTAATCGATGGCAGGCAGGCATTTCTCATGGTGTACTGCTGTTCGGCTTGCTGTAGATCAGTCCTCAGTAGAGCATGCGTGGAGGGGAAGTAGCACTGCTCTGGGCTGCCTATAAAGCCTGATACAGAGTTTACTCCCCCTGCAACGCTCTTCATTTACACAGTATTCAAAGTGTGTCCACACGTGCGCGCTCCATAAATCTACCAGTAGAGCGGACCCTCCCCTTTCACTCTTTAGCTCCACCGTTTAGCCCAGCCATTAGTCATATCTCCAGCCATGCCAGGGGGCACCAATCACCGCTGCCCTCACCCACATATCAGACCTGGCACAAAGGACCCATACATTATTCAGACTGTGCCAGGAGTCGACTACCAGAACCTCTGTTCCTTGCTCCTCTCTCTCTCTCTCTCTCTCTCTCTCTTTCTCTCTCTCTCTCTCTCTCTCTCTCTCTGTATCTCTCTCTTTCCAAACCACACACACACACACACACACACACACACACACACACACACACACGCACACACACACACACACACACACTCATGTATGGAGGGGAGTGAGTCCTGATTGTGTGCAATGTTCACAGACGATGGATTGGAGGTACGTAAAGAAGCACATGTGTAGCCTCCTCAGCCTGCTGTTCAGCTGCTCTGCCTTCCCTCACAGGGCAGACGCCAAAGCCAGGGGAAGTGACTGATACTTGGGTTTAACATAAGAACAACTTTTGGAGGCATTTACTTGATAACCTTTCAGTAGGGTGAATATAACGTTTGTAAAATGGATGCGGTCCACATATCAAAACGGTTTTACAAGGTTCTTGGTGTAACGTTCATGTCTGATAAATCCTCACTACCGCTGTCATCACCTATCGTTGACCTGGGGGATTTACACACATTAGGCCTGGGAGCGACGGCATTTCAAACCCTGCCCCTTTGGGCTGGAGGCATTCGGGGTGACTTTGTGCCGTAAATGAGCTCCCCCCGTTTCCCTCTCATTGTTCAGGCAGAAATCAGACCAGAACAAGCCCATGGAGCTACATCTGGGACAGGGAGTCATTTCTTATTTAAACTAGCCTCTATAATGGGATCTTTGTCAAGTAAGTTGCTGCAGGTGTACGGCAGCAGGAATGATAGCCTGAGGGCTTGGAGCTAGCTCCTGTGAAGGCCCACCGAGACTGCTCATCATCCTTTTGGTCTGCCAGCAGCTTTTCACACCGCGCCCCATCTGAAGTTGCCCTTGGTTCTACATGTGTAGTGGTAATTATGAATGAGGGGGACTAAGATCTGTACAAAACCATCAAACATTGTACAGCTTGCTGCTATTGTAATAGAGATCAATAGACACAGTATCTGTCGCAGTGGTTGAAAGGGGAGGTGGTGCTTTACATTCTCCCTCGCACTCTTTCTCCTTCTCTTTTTAGTCTCCCCTCTCTCTCTCTCTTTCTCTCCCTCTATACTGAGGCAGTGTAGCACATCCGTTTTAATTGCCATGATTTGTAAGCCTCTCTGATGTGAGCGGCTGAAAGACAGCCGTGCTCCAGGAGATTGGGAGGTGACACATTGGGCTCCCTGTTAGAGGTGTTCTGCGGTGCAGCCAGCCACGTGTCGCCATAGCTGGGGTCAAGCGGCGATTGCATGTGTGCGCCTAAGGTATGTGTGCACAGTGTGTTGTTTCATGGGGGCATGCGTTTGTGGAAGTGGGCCAGCTTTGGTGCATGGTCGTAGGTAAGGTGACCAAGTGCCCGTGACAGTATAGTATGAGAAGAGTGTATATTTGAAGTATAATAATGCGTGTGAAGGTATTGTGCTTTCCTATGTGTGCTCAGTGGATTTTATGCATTGCAGAAATGTGCTTCGCATTGGAGTGGTGGCGGTGTCTGGAAGCTTTTGAACTGGGCTGTAGGCGGTGTATTTGAGCTGTGGTACGGGGCTGGTGGTGGTGTGTTGGAGCTGTGGTACGGGGCTGGTGGTGGTGTATTGGAGCTGTGGTACGGGGCTGCTGGTGGTGTATTGGAGCTGTGGTATGGGGCTGTAGGCGATGTTTTGGAGCTGTGGTACGGGGTTGTAGGTAGTGTGTATTTGGTAGCAGGCTGAGATCAGGTTGACCAGAAGATGTTGATAGAAGCTGGAGATCAAACAGCTTTCTGTTAGACTAGGGGAGATAAGGGGGTGTGAGCCTCACCGCGCAACAAAGCAGCTCCTCACCTCTCTGGCCGGCAGGGGCTACCCTCTGCTAACCCCCTCGGCCTGCCTTTGTGCTTTGCCGCCGGCCTGACTGCCGACCTATCCAGTCTGCTGCGTGTTCCACTGAGGAGGAACAGGGAACAGGGCCAGGAGAGATGCTGAGATAACAAAAGGGTCGTTGTGATGAGGCATTTGACCCCAGCATCGTCTTCTTTGTGTGCAGACACGGCCCTCACACAGTTGAGAATGGTAATGAATAACGACAAAGTGTGTGAAACTGTTCCAAGATCAGTTCTAAACGGGGATTTGAAGTATCTGTTTTGAGCTCTTATCGGCTGTCAATTGAAAAAAAAACTATTTGAGCCCTATTTGAGTCTCCTCTCTGAAGACAGTTCTTTCAGGATTCTTTTTTTAGCTTCATGATTTGCGGATGAAATGAGTGATGGATGATCACACACGTGAGTTTTATAAGAGCTATTTTGTCAGATGTCAATTGGAGCAACGGGCACCAACGGCGGTTGTTTCAGTAGGACTACCCGGAGCAGTCTGTGGTGGAGTACCGTGTTGTTGTTCTCCTGGCCTCTCCAAGTCATCTGCTCTGCATTTGTTCTTAACAAGCCATCGCTGCTCCGCGCCTTGCCACAGATGCGTGGAAAAAGTCGTTATGCGTGTTTGACAACAATAGAGGAATTTTGTCGGGCTTAAAAACCCCCTTCAGTTGTGTTTTCATTTAGCATAAGAATCCCCCACCCCCTTCAAATCGAAGCGGCTCGGTATTTCAACTCTCAAAGACACCCATAATCTGGCTGCAGTCTATTTAAAGACAACGTCAACTCTTCTGTTGGATAATCATTTTATCTGATACGCGGGGATCCCAAACACTCTTATCAGCGGTGGACTCGCGGTTGTTGTTGTTTTAATCCCAGTATTCTGTGCGTTTGTTTTTTAATTGATTCCGCTGCAACGAGGCTTTTCTTCCGGAGATAATGCACTTTAGAAAAACAGGTCATGATCCCTAAATTAGGAACCGTTGACTTTCTTTCTTTCTTTCTTTTTTTTTTTCTCGGGTCTGTTGTGCTGTCCTTCAATTGTATATGCTACAAGGAAAATAGTGTATTTTGACTTTGCATTCTTCCACTTCCTGCTTGGTTCGAGATTTGATTAAGTAGAGCCCAGAACTAGTGGGATGCTGTTTACAAGCCAACACTTTCACATGTGTTCTACCGCTCCAGGTTTGAGACAAATCTCTGTGTATTAGGATCAAAAACACGGTCCACTCTTTTCCCTATGTCTCTGCATAATTCTGTAACGTGATCACAGGCAGACATGGAAGTGTTGCGATTATCCCCTAGCATTGGAACTGAAATCAAACCCTGAAGGGTCCAGAGTGGCCCCGTGTCTGGCCCGTGTGGGACCCTGATAACACTCAACCTGTAGACCTTCCCCTCGACCTCTCCCGTTCCCCTTTGCCACCAAGGGAAAGTGCTTTGTTCCACATGCTGCCTAATATATAATATAAGTTTAGGTCACAGGGTAGGAACTGCAGTGCATTAGAGCATGCTGTTTACAAACACAGAGCTATTTAGTTCGGCCTGGAAAACACTGGTAAACAGAGCTGACTCAAACCAATGGGCTTTGTATGGTCCTGTCTCTGCTCTTGGTGGATAAGTAGCCATTTTAGGCTTTTAGCTACAAACAAGGCAGACCAGGGACAGAACCTGCACCAGCTAAGTTGCGGTGCTGTCTGACTTGCGTAGAATTTACTATGCAACCAGAGTTCCTGAGAGAATTTCTGTGCTTCATGGTGGTTTCTTGTACAGTACCTTAGCTAAGAAACACATGCATTGAGAATCAACATCCATGTTTGTTGTACGCTTCTTTGTGCACATGCGTGTGTGCGTGTGTGTGTGTGTGTGTGTGTGTGTGTCTGTGTGTGTGTGTCTGTGTGTGTGTGTGTGTGTGTGTGTGTGTGTGTGAGTGAGTGAGTGAGTGATAGAGAAAGAAGGAGTGAGCCTAGCAGTGCAGACAGCCTGGGGATGTCCTGTGGGTCAGCTATGTGTCCCGTGAAGCCGGTGCCATGTGCAATATGATGACACATGTGCCCGACATCCTTCCCATAGGCACCTGTCTAGGGGTCAAGGGTCACCCTGTTAGGGGTAATCCCCATGGTAACATGACCAGTCCTGAAGATAGCAGCACCCTGCCACTCCACTCTGGGCCCACAGTCCCCCCTAATACTGCCACTAATCACATTTTAATTGAATTCCGGCAAACATGTAAAAATGCGCTGGACTTTTGTTATTCCTTTTCCCGAGCAGATGTCCCCTGTGATCCGTGTAAAGTGATCTTCGGCGGTGACGTCGTCCCGTTGGAAGCCCACGCAGATATTCTGGCTGATCTTGGGGGAGAAAGTGGAACCATGTGCTTGTCGTCCATGTGGACGCCGTGGGCCCGGCAGACTGTGGTGGAGGAGAGGAAGCCCGGGGCCCATCTCCCTCTCTGGCCAAACCAGTTAGGGCTGGTGGCTCTGTGCCACTCTGTCGGCCTGTGCTGATGGATCAGTTACTCTATGTCAATACCTTGTCTGTTTTGTACTGTCCTGTGTATTTTTCCTGTAAAGCGACATTGGGTATAAGAAAGGCGGTATGAAAAATTGAGGTATTATAATAATTATTATTGTTATTATTCGGTCACCTCCATATTAGGGAAGTGTTTGTGTAGTGGGATGTCCCCCTGTGGTAGCCCCCTTCTCATAGTGAGTGTCTGCTGGCACAGGGACCAGTCTGAAAGCCCACCCCAAACAACACACGTCCTGCAGCATCCAGACACACGCCACTCTAACCTGATTAAGTCCCACCATTAGAAAACGGTTTCAAATGGGCTTCCTGTCTGTGTGTGTGCCCTGGATGGCAGGCTGGCCTACCTGACTGTCTGCCTGCCTGTCTACCTGCCCTACTGCCTAACTGCCTGCCCTACTGCACAGCCTGTGTGCCTGCTGAGAGTTGAATCAAAGGCGTGCTCTGTTATTAAAGAAAATGGGCTCTTGAGGAACGAAAACCCAACTGTGAGCATAAAAGGAGTTGTCTCATTTGATCATTTATTACACATTTAAAGTGGTTTGGAAATGACGGGGGCCGGCGCGGTCTGCATCCTTAATGGGAGCCCTTTTTCTCCTGTTAGTACATCCAGACATACGGTCCGACCAGAACGACTGGGAGGAAGCAGCCTTCTGGCAGAGCCCGGGTCATCGGTCTGCCTTGGCTTCGCTCCGCAGCTCCATAGCACTGCCACCGGGCTCCCAGGCCACGCGTCTCCCCAGCCCACAGACCAGAGGGGGATTAGCACGCCATGTCCAGCCCCTTCTTTCAAAGACGACGCTGAGAGTTTGAGCGGGCTCTCCCGGTGACATCCTCTGGTTGGTATTTGATGCTAAACACCCCTCAGTGGGACTCTCCATACTGTTTTATTTATCACTCTTGCTTTTCCACGGGGGCCAGTAAATGTGGACGTGAGGGCTGTGACTGTAGGGGGCACTGTGACTTCTGTGCAACATGCGGCGCTAAGAGAGAGAGAGAGGGGGGGGCAGATTTATAGACTGGCAGTCAGAACTGTCACCCGCTCATAATCTCTCGCCTCCTCCTTTCCTGCCCTCCCTCTCCGTCTCTTTTTTTTCCTCAGTGTAGCAAAACTCCCTAGGTCCAAATCTGGACCATAATTCAGCAGTGTTGTCTCTCACCTTGACGTACAGCTACTAAACGTGTAAAACATTCCGGTAGGATTTGCTCCTATTTTAATAACAGACCATTTTGGGCCGTGTGGGGGGAAAGGAGATATCAGTTACTGGGTTTTAAGGATCCTGGCACAGGCTGCAGGAGCCCCTGAGCTCCTCTGCTGAGGCCGGATCCAAAACCAACACCGGGGACAAGCGGGCAGTTCTGGAAGTGCGGTTTTCAGTTTCTCCGCATACTTTCCAGTGCGGCTGCCGTCGGCTGGGCCATGATGAAATCGCTCTCTGGCCGCAGCCCAGTGCATTACCTGTGTGAGTGTCAGGTGATGGCCTCCTGTAATTGCTCTGGAAGGCAAACAGAGCGGCCTTCTCGGGGAGGTTTCACACTGCCCCCTGTGCCACTAAATGTGTCGCTGGCCTGGTAAAACGGGATCTTTTGGGCAATGAAGGCCATGCTTCGTTTCATAAACTGAATTACCTCCTAGTTTGCCCTCTAGGGGGAGCGTTCCCTGCCCCTGGTGTTGCCTTGTTTTACGGCGGCGGGCCACTGGCGGCTGTTAAGGCGGGCCTTTGTGAGGCGCCGTTGATTCATAGCCCTGGACTGAGGTGGGAGCTGTCTGGGGACACACAACCTGCCTGGAAAGGACTGTGTATGAACTGGCTCTCAGACATCACTGACACTTTGTCCGACCACTGGGTGTACACGCACGCACACACACACACACACACACACACACACACACACACACACACACACACACACACACACACACACACTACAGACCACTGCCCTCAACCAGTGTGGCTGGGTGCAGTCCATGCCCCCGTGTTCCAGAGTGGTGTGACACGCTGACTGCAGGGCACCTATTAGACTCTATGTTTCACAAGCAGAGCAGGGCTAGTAAATGGCTCCTGCCTCTCTGTTATTATAGCTGGCCCAACAGGCTCCTCTCTGTGTGCTTTGTTGGAATTTGGAAAGTGGATTTCAAAACAACCGGACATAACAATAGAAACATTTTTGAAAAACAGACGTAACTGGCAACGCCGTGAAAAACGTCGGCATTCTCACCAGAGACGTTTCTCCGGAGCTTCCTGTACTTGGCCACGTCACTGGAGAAGAAAAACAGAGCGTTTTACGTGCCTGCGGTGCATCAAAAGGAGCCAGGATGTGTGAGGATTACCGTGGCGTTCTGGACGAGCGCTCTGTGATCCCCGTCGTCCCGTGCGCCAGGCCCGGCACTGGTGCGGAGTCAAACAGACCCTCTCCCCACGGTCCAACTCCTAAATCAGATCGGGGTGTTTTTTTTTTAACTGCTACATCTGCGGGCCCCCAACCCATGTCTAACTAGCTGCTCTTTTGTTTGCTCATGTTTTCCTTTTCCTCTGTGGCGAGACCGGCCCTGACCGTGTAAGAGAGCGCACATTGGCCAAGCGGGCTGCCCGCTGTGACCAGATCAGATGTGTGCTCCTGATTATGAAGCCCTCCTTTAGTCACTCACAGACATGGTAATAAATGTGTCCATAAATTGAATTTGGGCTTTGAAAGGAACAGGAATATCTAAGGAGCGTTTCAGCTGATTGTCTCCAGCCGCCGTGGCAGGGCTTCAGTGGGATTCTGGGGGAAAGCTGATCCTGCTGTGGCGGGGCTGGGGGCCGCACGCTGGAGGCCCGGCCAAGCAAAATAAAGACTGCTTTATTGCGATTCGAAAATCATTTGATTGAGTTTGCTCAAATAGGAGTGCTGCGAGTAGAGAGCGTGTGTGTGTGTGTGTGTGTGTGTGTGTGTGTGTGTGTGTGTGTGTGTGTGTGTGTGTGTGTGTGTGTGTGTGTGAGTG
>JAVQJS010023618.1:0-14460 GCA_036024795.1 Galaxias rostratus | reverse complement strand
CCCGCGGCCCACCCCGGTTCGCGGCCTTCCGACAGGGGGGGGGGGCCGGGGGGGGGGGGGGGGTCCGGCGGGGGGGGGGGGGTGGTTCGTTCTTGTGTCACATGAATCCTACGAAAGTGCTTCTCCAGCAGCAGAGGGAAGATTAATGAAAGTACTGAAAGTGTTTCCATGTCTTCACATTACTGTATGATTCATAGCTGTACTGATAAGTTCGTTTCCGTGGGTGAGCGGCTAATGCTTTGCACTTTGTATATATGAAGTGCTCTTTTAAAAGAGGCAGTTTGCAAAAAAACAAGTGTGTTTTTTTTTCATTTACTATGAGTTTGTAAGGAGAGGCTTTGTATAACTACTGGTGTAAATCTGTTTCCATTGAACCTTCTTCTTGTACTTTTAGCTCAGATGTTGCGGTTAGAAAAATGTGTGCCACTCAACTCAGTTTGAACAGTATACAATTATGTTCCAGGTAGTCATTCGAGAAATCTAGGAAAAAAAACATTTACTGTTTCAACGCAACAGACATTTAACAATGTTTGCATTACTAGAAGAGGGTAACTTGGTCAATCATTTTGGAGCTTGTGTTTTTAAAATCTAATTTTGATTTGCTGCTGTTTACGTACAGACACAGCTTGCGCACAGTTCCTGTAGCCGAGCCGTAATGCCTAACTGATCTGTGGATGCACGGGAAGCATCGCTCACCGCGTGTTTCACCGAATAAGACGTAGTGGTGTGTCGTCAGAATGAGCTCAGTCCTTAGTCTTAGCGACACCTAGTGGTTAAACAAAACACAAGTCGCCATGAAACAATGGCGCTCGTTGAGTCGCCTCTCGGTCCACAGGGAATGGGTCTGGCACGCCAATCGCCCAACCAAAGGCTCAATTCACACAGTCGGTTACTACAATAAATTCAAATGACACCCTTTGATTTTGCTTAACAAATCAGACAATGGATAGAAGTTGTCGACATTGTCTGAAACAAACGACCTTTCCTCCTGACTGTTTTTCAGAGCCCTGAAGCTTTGTGGCTCGGGGGGACCGCCGCACGTGAAGCTCATCGTGGAGTGGGAGCACAGAGTCAAGGACTGGTCAGTCACATCGGTCTCTCTTTCCTCTGAATCGCCATTCCAACTCTATCAAAGCCACCTAAAATCATTTCACCCTGACCTACCCCTAACGAACCCAGTCCGATCCTTTTGTTGTTATGCTGTCCTGTGGTAATGCAGTTTTAACAATGTTTCGTTGGTTCATGTTGTCATGTTATCTATGGAAATGTTTTGAAGCATCTATGAACGTCACATTTTTAAATGTGTTATTAGTATTAGCATATCTCATTACGCTCTACCCACTAGTCCGTTCACCTCACTGACACTTTTTACTCACGAGGTTCATGTCGGAGCCCCTTATTTTTTCTCGCGCAGCCTGTTCGGGAACATCCAGGAGGAGGTGGTGAAGGACGCGGAGAGCGTGCGCGGGCAGCAGCAGCAGCACGTCCAGCAGCACAGCTGCACCCTGGACGAGTGCTTCCAGTTCTACACCAAAGAGGAACAGGTAGCCATCGTGTTCACGCTGCTCCCCCCGCCCCTTCTCCCCTCCTACGTGTTTTTCATTAAGACTAGCTCTTTCCTAAAATAAGTCCCCGTGCCATGTGTGGTATTTCTACGAGCAGTGCTAGACATACCAAACCCATGTAACAGACTTATCGAAAGAACGTTCTTTTGTCTGTATTTACAATGTTGTTTGTTTTTATCACACATTTCCGTCTACTTTTGACACTCCTATCTATTTATTTCCTGGTAAGAGAGAGTGACTTGTAAGCACCTATTGTTTGTATTGTCGGAGAGCCAATCAGTACTCTGAGCTGACTTTGTATGAGGCCTACCTGTAAAATCCCCTTCATCTGTATTCTGTACATTGACACATAACACCTCATGGAGGGGGCATTCTGTCCATTCAAGTCATTTTATTATACTAACAAAGGTCTCTGGACTCTTCTTGTATGTATGGTTTCGCTGAATGGCCTCAGCAGAACATCGGCCTCATTGTTCTCTCAGAATCCTTTATCCACTTCTCATTGACTCCGTCCTTCTAATGGCACTGAAAGGGATTAACGGTCCTGCCGCGGCAGTCTCCCCGGCAACCGCTCAGCTTCCAGTTGTTCCTGATGTAGCCGGTGTTGGCTCTGTCACATCCATGCTTCTGTGCCCCCCCCCCCTCTGGCGGGTCCTGATTGAGGAACTAGGGGTTCGGCCCCTGGCCAGATCAGCGCTCGTTAGGCCGCCGCAAGACATATCGGACGGAGGCCGTCCTTGGTCACGTTTATGAAATTATATTTGTGGTGAATCATTGAAGAGTATCGGATCGCAATGGTCCCAGAGGATTATCGAAATGTCAAGGAATGATCATGGGTCTGGCAGTTTGATGCATTGAACTCGACAAGGTTGAAGTTGGGCTACTTAAATCTGGGGTTCGGGGCTGGGTAAACCTTGGGTTGTGGTGTTGGTAAACTTTAGGTTGGGGGTTGGTTAAACCTTGGGTTGGGAGTTGGTGTAGTAAATCAATATACAAAGGTGTTAGAACATGTTGTTTTTTTTCAACACACGTTCCTGTGTCAGTCAGGATGAAGTCCCTCTCTGCTTTCGACATCTGCATTCGTCCCGCCTGTCTCATCAGCGTTTCTGTCTTGTCTTCCTCTCCGTCTCCCCGTCAGCTGGCCCCGGACGACGCCTGGAAGTGCCCCCACTGCCAGCAGCTGCAGCAGGGCATGGTGAAGATGAGCCTGTGGACGCTGCCCGACATCCTCATCCTCCACCTCAAGCGCTTCTGCCAGGTGGGCGAGCGGCGCAACAAGCTGACCACCTCGGTGCGCTTCCCCCTGGCGGGGCTGGACATGGCGCCCCACATGGTGAAGAGGAACCCCGCCGCCCAGCTGCTCCTCCCGCCCGCCCGGAGGCAACCCCCGCCGGACTTCCTGTACGACCTGTACGCCGTGTGCAACCACCACGGCGGCATGCACGGCGGGCACTACACAGGTCAGCGGCCCCCGTCATGGAAGCCCACGCACGTCACCGGGGCCGGTTTTTCCCTGTCTTCTATTTCTATCCCTGAAGTTTTAGTTTTGGGAATCCAGTTTTTTTTTTCGTTTCGTTTTTTAACTCTGCTTCCCTCCGCTCCCAGCGTTCTGCCGGAACTCCGTGGACGGCCAGTGGTACAGCTACGACGACAGCAGTGCGGAGGCCGTGCCCGAGGGGGAGGTGTGCACGCGGGGGGCCTACATCCTCTTCTACCAGAGACGGCACACCATCCCGCCCTGGTCGGCCAGCTCCTCCCTGCGGGGTGAGTGACGCGCCGCGTCGGCGATGGGACGGCGGCTTTTTTCTGCGTTTTTTTGGGGTTAGAAGAGGAGGTTGTATGATTGGAAAAAGAAACAACGTGCTCCTCTCAAACGTTAGGTCTTTGGGGCCACCTCTCGGAATAATAGGGCTGTATTGGGTACTTGTCTAGCATAATACTCATTGTTATGAACCATAGTGGAACCTGTTTGCCCCGCAGTGCTTTATTTTCACCGTGTGGAAAGTGTTACTTTTACTGTTTTGTTGTTTTGGTGGTTGATTGATCGATGTCTCTGGCTATAATGGCTGAATCGTCGTTAACTTATTAAAATTGTATTTAGGACTATTGAGTGGATGAGCTTTGAAACGTTTGTTCTCTGACAGCAGGGAGTCCCAATTGGAAAAATTTATCGCTTTATGTCGTAGTCCTTCGAGTGCTCCATCAGTTCAAAAATTGAATAGTACATCCAAAAACAATTTAACCTCTCAGCATGGCTGAATGTTGTTTTCTTTGAGCACCCGATTAGAATGTTCTCTTTTAAACGTCGAACACGTGAAAAGATGTCAGGTCCTACATTTGTGCATCCGTGCTGCAGAGTGCCCACGGCAACAACGATCTTGGGCAGAGTGCATCGAACATGTGAATGGCACACTTCAGGTGGAACTGTGGTTCAAATCCACTCGTCCGACTCTCACTCACTCACTCACTCACTTTTTCTTTTGCGCTCCCTTGCTCTCTCTCTCGTCCTCTTTCATCTCTCTCTCTCTCTCTCTCTCTCTCTCTCTCTCTCTCTCTCTCTCTTTCTCTCTCTCTCTCTCTCTACCATCAACAGGCTCCACCAGCTCCTCCGCCTCGGACCACTGGCTGGTCAGACGAACCAGGGAGAGTCAGAGCAGCAGCCTGGGCTCTGGAGGGTCCGTCTCGGGTCCCCCAGGACCCCCACCCGCCCCAGAGTCTCCCGACTTGCCTGTCTTCCAGGAGGAAACCCCCAAAGCAGAGACAAGTGAGAGGCCACCAGAAGGAATAGGCTTCCTATTGTTAGAGCCATAGCTTGCGGAGCACACGGAACATTTGGCTGTATTTAGTTATAGTTAGTTGCTTTTATACTTTATAAACTTTACAGTTGACGTTTACTTTATGCTCTAAACATTAAGTGAATCTTGAAGTTGTATATTTATCATGCAAGTTCTAAGAGGTGCCAATTGGAAAAGTCTTACTGGATTTAATAGCCATTAAAACGTTTAGTAGTTTTTGTGTAAAAAAAAATTCAGTTAATGTAAGCCTTATGATTTAAATGTATGGTACCGTTGTGGGAATATTGATGTTGTAATTCCATCACAACATATGAAACAGTGAATAGGTTATGTTAACGAATTGATAAATTGTAATAGCTTAGCCGTAGGCACACTTTTATGAGCTTAATTGCATATCTGCTTCTTCCAGATGGGCCTGAGAGCACGTCTTTTGTGCGGGGGAGCCAAGCTAGGAGCGTGAGTATGAGGTCCCCGAGCAAGACCAGAGACCCCTTGAGCAAAGTGTTGCCCCTGCGCTGGTCCTTCGGCACCAAGGACCGCTCCAAGTCCTCCACCCCAAGAACAGGCGAGCTGGTGGAGTACCTAGAGTCGGGCCGCCGACCACGCTGCACCAAAGACCCGATCATCACTCTGGTGGCCACCCCACCGCAGGGCAAAGCCCAGGGGAGGGTGAGCGAGGCCGGACAGAGGGACCCGGGCAGCTCCCCTAGTGGTAGCAGCCTGAGCTGCACGGAGAGGCCCAGCTCGGACAGCTGCGACTCCCCCAGGATCCCGGAGGGCCAGCGAAGATTGGCCGGGGAGAGAAGTCTCAGCCTGGGGGTCAGCGGCAGCACTGGTAAGATCAGAGAGGACGGCTCTCTGGGCCGGAGGTCCACCTCGTCCTCCAAGAAGACCAGACTGGACCATGGCAGGACTCTGGACTTCCTGCCCCAGAAAAGTGTTTTGTGTGGGGCTCACATCAGCCACAGCGCCCCTCCTAGTAGGGACTCTACACTGAAGCGGGCCAAGGCCCTGGCTGGACTGAGCTCCAGGAGCCAGAGGGACTCTTTGCAGACCACCATGCAGCCTGAAGACAGGAAGAGACTGAAGGGGGAGGAGGGGAGGAGCCAAGAGAGCCTCTTGTCTTTTCTCAGACCTGGCTTCCTGAAGAAAGACGTCCAGAGAACGCCCACAAAGGAACCGGAGAGGCGGGCGAACAGTAACGGCAGAGCGGTCAAAATGGCCGACGCCAGCTCGTCGAAGCTCTCCCTTTCCAACGGGACTTTGAACAACGGCGTAGGTGTTCCTGAGGACAAGAGGGCCAACGGCGCCCCTAAAGGTGACCTCCGAAACGGCAAGGCGCCGCCGCTTGTCAACGGCAAGGGCGCAAATCACCACGGCGTGGACATCAAGCGTGCCCACAGCTCCTCCAACATCCAGGCCAAGCAGGACCTGAGCCTGCGCAGGTGTGCCTCCCTGCAGAAGAGCGGGCTGCTGGCGCCGCCAGCCCTCCGCAGCCTGGTGTCTGACAAGCCTAGCTACGCCACCCTGCAGCGGGCGCGTTATAGCACCACCTCCCTCGGCAGGCAGAGGACCGTTCCAGAGTCCTGCTTTTGATCCCCTTCCGTCTGAAGAGGAAGCAACAGGGACCGTCGCCTTGCTCAGCCTTGATCAAACTCAGAAAGTGTCTGAAAGTAGTCAATGGTAATTCTGCAAGCATAGAAGTAGCAAAAGGGTGGATGGGATTTTTTTTCCTTACCATGGCTGTGATTAGTAATCCACTAACAGGTCAGACACTGGTCAGAGGTATTTTATTGTGTCAGTTTGATGGGTACAAAAAGCTGTGAGGTATCGTTCACAGCCTAGTTTGTACTGAAAAATATTTTTAGCTATATAGTCCATGACAATTAAGCGTATCAATTGTCATCACAGGAACTGCTTATGTAACTGCAATCTGGACGTAATTGTGTCTAGTTCAGTTGTGAAGTGCCTCTACACACCTCCAGAGGGATTGCTTTAGTTTACACTGGAACCAGGTTGTGTCCAACTATTTCTTTATTCATTGCTGGTTAATAACACCCATTAAAGACAGGACTTATGGGTTTTCTAATTGCTACGACAATAGAATAGAGGGCTGTTATCTGAAGAATATCTTATTCAACCCCACTCACTTCTACTAATGAACACTGATTATGTTTTGTTACTGACTAAATCCATGCAGAATTGGTTGGATTTAAAAAGAATATATTGCTAGAATACTATCACTGTATTTTTTTTATTGTATGTATTTTACAAAGCAATATCCTAATGAGTTTGTTTAATCATATCAGATATTGGTTTATAAATATATTGACACTTTATGACAATGATTTGCCATTGCAGAAAATTAAATGCCAAATTAAAAAACAAAATACTATTTTTCTCTAAATGCACTGTTGAATGGCTGCTAACAACCATTTGTTTGTGTCACATATATTCCCATTGGTTTTTAATGTAAAAGCACACTGACTTCAATAAATGTATGTCTCTTGTTTTTCTCATGTAGTAAATATTATTGCCTAAAAAAACTGACTGGTGAATAAATATATTTGTAGGAAACTAATACAAATGAAAAATAATAATGAAATCTCATGTTAAGTTGGCTTTGTTCAGACAGGTTTGGTCTTTACACGTTGAAAAAATAGCATTACAAACCCAACTGCTTCAACTTTAGGGTTACTTTGGTGCTCATTAGTTTGCTAAATCATCACATGCATTTGACATTTTAGTAAATAAACCCATTTCAACATAGACCTGAAAGTATGATGACAAAATCAGACAAGCTGTAGACATTTTATGCCAAACAACTCAATTAAAACGCAAAGCTCTCTCATTGCAGGTAATTACTTTAGAATGAGAAAAATTGTTTATAATAAATTTTAATATAAGGAGAGAATCAAAAATGTTAGAAATATTTGATGTAAGCCAAGTTCTTGTATATCTTTATATTTTACAGCCCAAATCCCAGTTGCCGTGGTGGCACAGGTTTCAACAATGATGCTATGGTTTGTATTTCCAAAATGAACACATCTAGACAACCCCCATGTGGCAAGTCATCATACTCAGTTGAATTTTCTGTGACTCCCAAAGTGCACTTCGACATGTAACATCCAATCAACGCGTTAATAATAATGTCACATGAGCCGGTAAGTAAATACTGAACCTGGTTACATTAAACTAGTCCATAGAATGTTCCGTGCGACGTCAGTCGTCGTGTTTGTCAGGCTTCAATTTAATCTGGTGATGCGGTTTCGCTCCCAAGTTTTTTTCTCTTGGATATTCTTACTAATTCCATTAGAAATGGGTATTCAGCTAGTTTACATTCTCAAACACAACTTTAAAATACTTTTTGCATTCATTTGGAAGCCCTAAACTGCCACACATTCATATGCAAAATGAAATATGAATTCATTTATTGCTTACACTGGGTGCTATAAATAACTATTGCACACTGGGTGCTACACTACAGCGTAACGTAATCGCGGACTAATTTACGAATGAATTTTTAACTTTGCTGCAATGTGGCAGTACGGTGGCGCAGTGGTTAGCACTGTTGGCTCACAGTAAGAAAGTCCTGGGTTCAGGCCCTAACTGAGAGCTTTTCCGTGGGAAGTTTGCATGTTCTCCCCTTGTTGGGTTTTTCTACTGATACTCCAGTTTCCTCCTACAATATTGGTGACTCTACATTGTCCATAGGTGTGAAAGTGTCTGTGAGTTGTTGTATGTCTATGCATTAGCCCCGCGCTGGACTGGCTATCTATCCAGTGTGTAACCCGCCTCTCTCCCGAAGTCGGCTGGGATAGGCTTCAGCTGAAATTTATACGTCCTGTGTGAATCAAAATGTGATTATTAAAAGGTGTCCGCCATACTAATTTAACATGGACAGTTGTGCCCCTTACAGCTCTTTGAAAAAGTATTTAGTTTTTTCCAATCAAATGTGTTTGGCTCACTTATTAAAAAGCAAGGACAGTTGGAAAGTTAAACCGTTCACACTTTCATCAGTAGGCCAGGTATACATTACCTTAACTTAACTAAATTAATATTGCGTTCGAGAGCAATGATGTAAATCATCAACATCACTAGATATAATGCAACACATTGCAAAAACAATCGAAGAATAGCATGTCGTTCAATTTTAATACCTTTCTACTGAGACATCCGAACACCAATACGCAGGCGAGTCGCCATACACACTCATCTCGACAAAGACAAATCATTACACACGCACAAAGCTAGAGAATACAGGTCTCTGCTCCAAGCGCCAGTTGATGGTAGAGGTCATCTAAAAACAAAAAATTGCGTGTTATATTGAAGGAACAAATCTGGCATTTCTGCAGGACCAAGCCAGCACTCAAGATTGCAAAACACTTGGTATTATTCGGTTCTCTGACTTGGCACACCAGCGCGGTTGTCTTTTCCCAATTACATTTCGTCCCTGCCAACGTGTTTTGGCCGTGTTAATGTCTACCTCGTTCACATTAGAGATTTAATGTGTGGTCTGATTAGCGTCCAAGTAGATGATTCCATGGAGAAAAAAATAGACACTGTAGGTTGCAAAAGGAACTGGACATGTTTTAGTCCTGTTCATTTCAAATGGAACTATGACACAACGCTTTTATTCAAGGTCTTCGTTGGGTCATGAGTCCAAGTAAAGGTAGTCAGACTGATGCTTTCCCAATTGTTAAGTACAACGTTGTCCACCACAATTTTGGTCCAAATTTTGTCCCTGTTTCATTGCATTGTCGGCTATGTCTAATCTAAAGACATGTTACTGGTCTTCCCTGAGGAACGTTCTACTTTCCTCCACTTCCTAATGGTTGTGTCCTTCGACGGAACAAAAATGCAACATGCTATGGTCTATGCACCAATGGATGGCTTTTTAATGGCTAATTAATGTATTGCAGCAAAGGGTGAACGGCAAACTTGTCAGTCCATTCCTTCACCCTAGGTGTTGGCATACAGGGTAGGTCTGCAAAATGTCTACATATGTATGAATTGAAATATGAGTTCCACTAAATAGTTTTATATGGAAGCCTATAAGGGACTTTATTCACATGAAAAAGTCAACTTGAAAATGCAAATTCAATCCCACAATACCATTATCACGTTCCACATTTGCATGAGTTAATCGGGACAAAAGTAAATTAAAATGCAATCATCAAATTTGCATTTTAATTTTCAAAGGCTCCAATGGGCATTTTGTGTCAACACTAAAATTCAAATGCAAAAGCTGTTTGACATTACATTTCCAAAATCCTACCCTGCTATACTGTGGCCAATATTTAAATGTTGAAATTAAAATTCAATATTAAAATTTTATTCTCATTTTCCATTTTTGCAAAAATGATTTTTGTCACCATTAAAATTAAAATGCAGTGGACAAACAATATGAAAATTAAAAGTAAATTGCGTTTGCCATTTGTAGTTTACAGTAGTCGTAGTAGTAGCAGTAGTATAAAGAATTTCTAAGTGTAGTTTGTTCATTTTGAATATGTTATGTCTGTGACCGTGAATTTTATTAATGTCTAAAGGCCTTAAATATGTCTGCAGACGATACTATTCAGACGCTTTTGGAAATCAAACTTGATACATTTTGTTACAGATGCTTTACATATATAATAACATATACATTTGAATCAAGTGAACGTGTCTTAGATTAATATTGATAGATGTATTTGTAAGCAATTCCGTCATCTTATCGCATAACATTTATTTAGCAGACACTTTAATCCATCGCAATTTACAAAAGATTGTGCCAATCTTGTTTGTCATTTAAAGTTGTCCCATCATAAGGGGAATGAAAGAGAACGTCTGAATGTAGTAAACATGCTAAATGAAAGTTATAATTAAAATCTTATCTATTCACGGGAAGCATATATTCTATTATTATGAAAAAATCTATTAAATTGAGTGTAAAAATACCAAGAGAGACGTGGCCCTGTAATGTGGATATGGTGGTGGTGTTTTTTTTATAATCTTACTATTTGAAGATGAGTATTCTTACAAAAGGTCAAATGTAGAAAGTAATCTTTCTATAAATTTCTGTTTGTGTTTGAGTGCGTTTGAATTTTGATGCATCAATGAAATCACATTGTAATGGAATTCATCTAAGTGCTCAAACCTGTTGGATTTCCTATGTGTTCCCTAACTTGAACATCCCTTTGCTCTCAAATCCCAAAAAGTCAACATTCAAAGAAAGACAATGACCGGGAAGTGTATTGTGTATGATTAAATGTAGAAATATCCAGAAAATAGGTGGTGACCGTGATGCCTGGACAAATAAGTAGATGCCATAGTTACGTAGACATTGCTTGCACATGGTAAGATGCTAATCTAAATTATTTGGTAAACTCTTACTAGAAAATGGCGGCAAAGAATACAAAAACCTTGATGAGCATGAGCTATGTCTATAATATGTTATATACGTCTGTAATACTTCATGAGTTCTAAATTATCATAGATCATAGCTGCGGTTTCTCCCAACCACGTTTTCTATTGTCACAAATTAGGAATTTCTGTTTGTGCCGTGCCAGCTCCGGTTTATTGCTTCTTCAAGTGGATGTAGCTTTGCATTGTGTACATAGGCTGAGGGGTGACAGAAGAAGCAACAAACATGTCAACCTGAATGGACTATAGTGCTTCAGGTCTCCATACAACAGAAAGATTTAACACATCATGGATGCTTTCATCACATGTCCATGATGGCTTAACAGGGCCAAGAGAGCCCCCCCCAATCCCCCTCCCCCCTCCCACCAATGTCCACATTTATTTCATTCAATTCTGTTTCAAACCAAACTCATGCAGTTCTCTATTTCTCCCTCACAGTGCATCTGCAAAATGGCCTTAACCTTTATTGGTCTACCTTTGGTATACCTTATAGTCACACACTAATGTACAACTGCAAAGTCGTTACGGTAAGTGAAAAACAAATAACGTGGTCTGTTGCACATTGTTTGACCGGCAAGTCAAGCAAGTTGCTCTAAAGAGTCCCAAATCTTTAGTCATAGACTAGTTTAAGATGACGCAGGCTGTTTATTGATTGAATTAAACGGTTTATCCATTTAGATATAATTGTCCTCTCCTAATCAGAATTTTTCACAGAGATACTGCAGAGAAAAGTAAACTAAAGGCATTTCTCTACAAAACCCATTCGCTCACAAACTTCTAGAAATCACAAACACATAGGGGGTTTTTTACACGATGTAGTTGTTTAATACGGAGAATAAAAAAATGCAAGCCTTTCCTTGATCAACATTACATCAAAACTGGTGAACACATTGCACAGATCCACTATTTTAGATGGCATAAAACATTAATTCATGCACCACCACAACAGGTAACAGGGTTAAGGCTTACATTACTAATAACATTGACACTTCCACTAGATTTCCAATATGTCACAAACAGATGTTCAGTGAAACATAAATATGGACTATTGCATGTACAGTTACATAAAGTAAGTTCAACAGTCCTATGAACAATCACAAGTTGATCAGTGATCGCACACTTTGAACGGAACATTTATAAATAGAAACATAATCAGGATGAGCAACTGTCCTCTGCCAAAGACAATTACTATTAGGTCTGCAGAAAAGAATTGTCTATGCAGTGCAATCACCTCTATTATGATTTGTAATTAATTACTCTGTTATCAAGAAGCAAGTGGGATTACAGAACATTCAATAATACCTGCCGTACGGATATACAGACAGGTACCCTAATGTATCTTTTTGAAGATGAACAAAGGCTTGTGAGCGACACTACAGATTAAGAAGTTCTTATTATTCATCTTTGCAACATGATGGTCAACAGTTATTGCATTATAAACGGTGATGATTGAGATCTGCTGGGTCTGTTACACCGTACTCAGAGCACAGCCACAGTGACCGGGACGATGTTGTTCAGCGGTTCCCTAGAAGACTGAAAACAGTCTGCAGCCAGCCTCAGACTCACATCGCCCATGGCCGGGTCCACTCTGAGCACCCTGGGGGCTGGCCTGAATGCCACGATGAACCGCCTCTTGAATGTCTCACTCAGCACTATGTAGAGGAACGGGTTTATGCAGCTGTTGGCATAGCCCATGCTGATGGCGATATTGTAGGCGTAGAGGAAAGCAAAGCTGGGCCTCTGGACCCCCAGGTGAGCCAGTTGAAGGATGTAGTAGGGTGCCCAGCAGATAAAGAAAGCCAGGCAGATAGCCACTGCCATTCGGGTCACTCTGCGCGTACGCAGTCTGAGGCTACGCTGGGGCAGGGGAGCCACCGTGGCTGACACGTTCTGAAGGATCCTAAAGAAGACCACGCAGATGACCACCAAAGGCAGAGCAAAGGCCAGTACAAACTGATAAAGGGTGAACCAGTAGGTGTCTGAGGCAGGGTTGGGCAGCAGGAGGGCACAGCCTACTGAACCATCCCTGAGGGGCATGAGGCCAGTGTACATCCATACTGGGGTGATGGAGACCAAAGACAGCAGCCATACCAGTCCCACTGCCGCCGCTGCCATTCGGGGCGTTCGCACGTGATTAAAGCGGATTGGGTGGACGGTCGCTAGGTAACGGTCCAGTGTCATAACAGTCAAGATGTAAGTGCTGACTATTTGGCTGTTTGAGTCCAGGGCTGTGATGACTGTGCACATGGTACCACCAAAACACCAGGAGCCGTTGCCCAGGAGCTGGTGAATCAGGAAGGGCATTCCCAAGAGGAAAAGTAGGTCCACAATAGACAGGCTGAATATAAAAATGTCAGGCACTGTTTGCTGGACACGGAACTCGGTCTTTTTCACAATGGTGTAGATAACAATGCAGTTGCCTATGATCCCAAAGAAGCAAATGACTCCATAGAGGCTAGGCATGAGTATGTTGTTGTAAGGAATCTCGGGTTCTAGAAAAATTACAAAAATAAATGTTATTTACATTGCATTACATTTTACTCCTTTAAATAAGACACAAGCCAGAAAGATAAGACAAGTGAATATAATACACATAATTATAAAAAAAACTACATTTAATTACAATTTCAGCATTCCACAGGTCACAGTTAGCCAAAACTCAAAAACCTCACTAATCACTGATAATCTCTTTAAATAAATGTGTAACATCCTTTTGTCAAAAGCATGTTGACATAGCTATTGATTTACCTAACTGAATATAGCGTTTTCCAGACCAAAAAGTGAAGCACTCCAAATGATAGAAACTCATGTTCAGTTGACCATAACATCAAAAAATGCATTGTTATAGTTCCAGCCTCCATCTCATGAACTCCCGTTATTTCGTTCGTTCACTTTATTTTCTAACCCTACCTTTTACTCCAAACGAACAACGACAAATAGCTCTTTCAATTAAATGTCAGATATAATCCTACATTTTATTGTGGTTTATGAATAGGCAAGAATGCCATTGTGTCAATTATTCAACTCTTGTCAAGCTCATATGCCTGACAGAAAAAAGAACGGGAACACAATGAAACAACATACCTGATGTACCCTCAGACACGTTAGGTATTGATGAATACGATGAGTTATCGCTCCAATTTTCGAAGTCCATTGCAAAGTTTGAACATTGACTTAAATATACTGTAAATCAAAACGGTGGTAATTCTTCGAAAGGAGTCCTTGCTGTCTTATCTGATTACATTTTACATAATAACAAGTTACCGTGTTATTACCTCGTGAGGTTCACACACATACACTGCTTCGGAAGCCAGGTGGGATATAGCCAGTCATATTCGCGAGTAAATATATAGCCTCATTACGCATGGCACGTTAAGGTCGCCCTGGTTCCATCCAATTGGCGGATCCATGCCATATACGGCTGAATTAAGACCAAAAAGAAGGCACTTGAGGCTCTGCTTGGTTAAATGGTGGTAATTGTATTAATAAACGTCAACTACTAAATTAGTTTAGCCTTCATTATCTAGTTAAAGAGCAGGTTAATCATCAACAATCCCTCAGAGAGAAGGCAAAACGGGATTGCAGAGAGGCATACCAATTGAGTGAGTGTGCAACAATGTACTAATGTCAATGTATTTATCTTATAATGCAGTAAAGCCGAAAGCTCCATTGTTGAGCCCTGTTTTAACCCCACA
>JAVQJS010023610.1:0-26969 GCA_036024795.1 Galaxias rostratus | reverse complement strand
TATCTCACACACACACACACACACACACACACACACACACACACACACACACACACACACACACACACACACACACACACACACACACACACACACACACACACTCTGGTCAACAAAACCTCACTCCCTCTCACACACACATGCACGCGCGCACTCGCACACAGTCTCTTTCTTTCTCTCTCACAGTCTCACACACACACACACACACACGCACGCACGCGCACGCACGCACGCTGCTAGATGTCCTGAGGAAAGGAGAGGGGCTCGGCCAGGCGCTCCTCAGCCGCGGGGGACGCCGGTGAGTGAAGCGGACAGTAGTGACAAAGCTGAGGAAGCTCGTTCCATTAGCCGCGGTGTTCCTAGCGTGCCTCATGCTAAAAGCCGTTCAGGGTGAGCAGTGTTACTGCTCCGAGCAGGTGAGCTTTTCACTCAGCTGCCGTGGCAACTACAATCAGGCTAAACATGGGAGGAGACGAATCCGTTTCCCACTCCTGCCGAGCGGAGGCACTGTGGAGTGTGGATGTGGCCCGCAGTGTTTCAGAAAGACATGGTTTGAGGGGAAGGAGAGAGGAGAAGAGGAAAGAGACGGAGAGAGAGCAAGAAAGAGGGGGGTGTCTGAGGAAGGGATGGAAGGAGCGGGAGTGAGCTGTGGGGATTTACCTCGGCGGTCTTAAAGAGGGACAGGTCTTCTTTTAGGCGTTTCATGAGCTCTTTCCTCATGTGCTTGGGAGACTGGCCGACTTCCACTTTCACCTACAGTGGGTGCGCGCGTAGACACTGGGAGTTGTAATTTCTTTGTTATACAGAGCAGCTCTAATAAGTCGATTTCAAAGGGTCAAGTCATGCAAGGCCCAGAGTTTAAGAGCAGGAAGTGTTTGCAACCCCTAAGCCACCATTCTATAGATCACCTGGACTCCATGCTAGATTTCCAAATGATCCATTTGATTTCCTGCGATTCGATTGGTCAGAAGCCCTTCAAATCCCGTCCCCGAAAGAATGCTCTGATTGACAGCTTGATCCGTTCGAGAAAAGCAGTTGGATGCTTGTTAGAGAAAATGGCGGCCATTGTTAAACGATTGAAGACGACACACCTTTTCCCTTAGAGACATTCCCACAACAGAAGACCTCGATATTACTTCAGAGGAACCGTCATGGAATAACCTTTTCAAGTGACTACCAGCTTCACCACCCTCTTCTGTACTGCCGTGCCAGCGGCATAAAACAGACATTATTTCTATAAACAGATATTATGTATTTGCTTCAATGTCAATTTGGGAGCTGTCCAGTGAGGGAAGCTGGCACGTGTCTCGCTTAAAATGGTACCATTACAGTGACTCCCTAGAAAGACTAATGGGGTTTGTTTATTTGAGCCCCGATGCTCGGGAGAACTCAAAACCATCCGTCCCATCCACCACACCCAACCCACACGCTCATACAGGAGACAACGTTAGCGACATCAAGTCCATGGTCGTTATGCTGTGCATTCACAATACTACAAAACACAAGTAAACAAGAACAGTCAGCTAAAACAAAAAAAATGCAATCTTCTAAAGCCTTAATGACATTATCTCATGAATAAGCTTTCAGCGTTACAAATTCGAATGCCTCTTGCGTTCTTATGATGCTTATAGCAACAGCTGATGAGAAATGGAGAAGCCAAACATTTCCACCGCGGGCCTGCAATCTGCCTGCGATGCATAATGCAGTGTCGCACTCAAAAAGCGGCCGCGAGCCAACGATTAGTCCCTGAAACAATGAGAGAGCCAGCGAGAGAGCAGCGACGACAGCAGCCACGTCGCTGGGGAACGCTGAACCCACTTCATGCATTAACTGACGGAACCAGGATCCAAACACCCGACCACTATCTAATAACGATACATCACATTCATAAATTGCTTTACAAAACACTCAAAGGCGCTGTCTAAGTGAGGTTCTACAAGGCGCTGTCTAAGTGAGGTTCTACAGAGAAAGAACGGGGCACGAAGGCACCCGGGACGTGAAGCAGAGGCCTTGAGGCGGATGAATAATGAAAGCTCTCTGTAGGGCGGACTTGCCAGTTGAATTCGTTTCAATATAAAACCAAGGGCAGGAAACGAGTGTCAGGATGGTTAACGTGACGTGTTGTGTGTCACGGCGGTTAACGTGACGTGTCGCGTGTCACGGCGGTTAACGTGACGTGTGCCGTGTCACGGTGGTTAACGTGACGTGTTGTGTGTCACGGTAGTTAACGTGACGTGTGCCGTTTCACGGTGGTTAACGTGACGTGTTAGGTGTCACGGTGGTCAATGTGACGTGTTGCGTGTCACGGCGGTTAACGTGACGTGTTGCGTGTCACAGTGGTGTGAATAGACACACGTAGCTTTGGCGTGTCGTTTGGACACGGCGGGTGTTCCGCCTCGCCGCAGACAGACGGCCTTGTTTGCATAATCATACGAAGGGACACGGAACGTTCTCGCACGTCCCGTTTGTTTGGAACGCCGGGAACAAAGAAACCCGTCACCGGAAAACCCACGTTCCAACGCTCCGAACCCAGCGACACTCGGCCGGTGACGACGCTCCGGACACGGGGAGCGTTCCCAAAGCGAAAATTCCGAGGGAGATTTCCCTTTCGACGGTGTTACTACTACTACTAATAATAATGCTGTGGTTTTGGGCCAACCTCAAGCACACCAAGCCTTCATCCTCAGCGCCGCAACACCAACCTCCACCAGCATGCTGCGCTAGAAACCATGCACGTTTAGGGGCGGTTGCGTGGAGCGGAGCCCCGGCCCCCCCCCCTGGCCCGCTTACCTCCTTCTTGCGGTTCTTCATCATGTTCTGGAATTTGGACAGCTCCTTGTCCTGCTCGGCCTTGATGCGCTTGGCCTCGTCCCGGAGGCGAGTGGTGTGCTCCTGCTCCAGCCTCTCGATGGTCTGCTTCTGCTTCTTCTCCAGGTTCTCCACCTCCAGATCGTACTGCCGCTTCTTCCCCTGCGGGGGCGCCATTGGGAGGGAGGAGCGTCAGACCAACGCAGGAAAAGAACAAAGAAGAAGGAAACACAAAAACCGATGAACGTAAGGTTGGGAGCGTCCATCGTACATAAAACAGACAACATCATTATTTATTTGCTAAAAATTCGCTTAAAATTATACCATGACAGTTACTTCGCAATTGTACACGTATGAGATCTTGTGCTTTTCCGTCGTAACTACATGGGATGGTGTGTGGATCTGTTCCCTACAGGCTGGAAGTGAACCACGTGGTTCAGGAGAGGGGGTCAGCCTACACACTGACTCACTGACCCCCCCTAGGGGGTGGGGGGGGGCACGGACGGACTCACCGAGGTCTCCTGCTCAAAGCGCCGGTAGATCTGCTCCCTCTGCTGCTGCAGCTTGTCACTGAGCTGCTGCTGGGCTTTCTGCTCCTCCTTCTGCAGGAGGCGCAACTCCCGCAGTTCCTGACGCCTATGCGCGCAAACACACACACACACGCACGCACGCGCGCACAGACACAAAGACACAAAAACCACCGGATATGCACAAGCATTCTAAGCTGTTGATTTGTTTGATCAAGCATGCAAATAGCTAACATCCGTACTGCATGTAGTTCTATAGCTGCTGGTCTCAATGCAGGCCAACATGAAACGACAATTGAAGCATTGAAGTCCCTATCAAAGGAACGGCAGGTTTCATCCAGGAAGTGCACGTCTCCCCTGCCTATAATAGTTAACAGGACACACGGCGGTGACAGCAAGCAGCTCTCTCCCTGGGGAGTGAAGGGCTGCCGGGTCACGTGAAGGGGTTTCCCCCATAGAAGCAGCCCCTCCGGGGGGGGCCACAGAGGAGAAGCCTACCTCAGGAAGCGGAGCTCCTCGCTCTTGGCGTCGTTCTCTGACACAATCTTGGACGTGGTGACGCTCACCTCCACCCCGTCCACCATGAACTTCCTGGTCTTCTTCAGGGTCTTCTTCTGTCTCTTAGCGTCCTATGGAAACGAGAAGCAAAAATGATTCTGAAATGATGAAAAATGATTCTATGACTCAACCTCCGAAGTTCTAAGATGGCTGCTGAAATGGCCCTTGGTGGAGACGAGCAGCGTTCTACCTGCATGGACACAGAGCCGCCATCCTTGCTCTTGGACAGGAAGCTGGAGATGGAGAGGTTGAGGTCCATGCTGTTGGTGTCGGCGGCAGAGCTGCTCCCCGAGTCAGAGTCCTTCTCCGCGTCCGTCTTCAGAGACACGGCCGGGCTTCCCTGCTCCGCCTTGGGCTCCGCCTCCGCTCCCCCGTCGGGAGGGACGACATCGTCTCGGAATTCCTCGTCGTTGGTCGTCTCCTCCCCCTGGCCAGGACCTTCTTGGTGAACGAGGGCCTCGTCCTCGTTAGCTGCCGGGTCTTTGGCTTCTTCTTTGAGCCCGTTCCAGGACTGAGCCAGCTGGGCTGGTTCTTCGGATACGAGCTCCTTCTCGGCCCGGTTCTCCTGTCCCGGTTCCCCTTCCTCTGCCGGGCTGTCTGTGAAGCCGTCGGGGGGGTCCGCTGTTATGACTATGTCAATGTCTCCGTCCACACTGGCCTCCGTCTCCACATCCGGCTCGGCTTCCGTTCCCGTCCCTCCTGCCGCGCTCCCTTTAGCGCCGTTGTCACCGGCTGCTTCTACTGCTCCCAACTCGGTGTGTTCTGGGGTTTCCATCTCAGCCTCTCCGTTGGGCTTTTCCTCGCGGTCTACCTCCGTCGATACGGCGCCAGGTCTTTCGGGGTCACTTTCAGGACGTTCTCCTGCTGGCTCTGGGGGTTGGAGAGCCACCTCGGCCTCTTCTGCGCTCGCTTCTATTCCCTCTTTCTCTTTCTTCTCTTCGACCTTTACCTCCTCCTCCTCCTCTCCCTGTACTCCTACTGCTGCTGCTGGCTCTTGCTCCTCCGCTCTCTTATTCTGCACGTCTCTCTCCTCCTCTCCCGTCTCTTGACTCACCGTCACAAGTTCTTTAGAGTCGACCGGGTCTGATTGTACCTGGGGTGGCAGGGCTTCCAGGGCCTCAGACGTCTCCTCGCCTCCGTCTGGTGGTCCGTCCCAAAGCTTTGCCTCCTCGGGTCCCTGGTCATCAGGGCCCTGGTCATCGGGTCCCTGGTCATCGGGTCCCTGGTCCTTGGCAGCGTCCTCTGTTCCAGACACTAGGTCTGCACTGGTCTCAGGCACCTCGTGGAGCTCCTCCACCTTGGTGCCCTCGCCTGTGCCCGGGCCTTTGTCCTTGGGCTGCTCGCTGCTCCGGGCCTCCTGCGTGGCTTCAGGCTCCTTCTCTTTCACAGCATCCAGAGTAGAGGGGGTCGGGGGGGCCTTCTCATCCTCCCAGCTGGCCGTGCTGACGTCCGAGGGCGTACGCTTGTGTCCAGGCACCGTCTGGGCAGGTAAAGGGCGATACAAACACATTACAAAACGGAGCGACCGACATTTTTGTTTTTTACCCACGATCTGGTTCTAGTGCGACGTGAAGGACAGCGTACCAAAGACGACTCCGGCTCCTCTTCCTCCTCCTCTTCCTCCTTGCCATCTTCGATCTCCTCCGTGACGTCCGCCTTGGCCTCTGCCACCAGCTCGCGGAGGGGCCTGTTGTCCAGGACATTGCAGACAAAGGGATGCTAGTTGGACAGATGTGGAAAACCAGAAGGTCAGGACACCCACACTAAATAAGTTCTACAACCACAGGGTAACAGCTACAATCTCACTGCACTTAGAATCCTTTCAGGAATGCATTTGGGGATATGTAAACATGGCTGAGCTGTGGGAGACTGGCTGAGAAAGTTGTTGCTCACCTGCAGCAGTTGAGCAGTGCTCCACCTATTGTCAACATTCTTATCCAAGGCCTTCCTCAGAAAGTCACTAAACTCGGGCGACCTGCCAAGAACAACACACACGTGTCGATGGAAACCGAGAGAACAAAAAGTCCTCCCCTCACAAACCCGCCCCCACCACAGCACCCCCACCCCTTTATTCATTCAAAGGCGTCTCTCAACAAAGGCATCTAATTGAGACTAAAAAGTACAGTAGATCTCCAAAACCCATTCTAGCTCATCCCAAATTAACCCCCCGTATTTTTTTTTATGTATCACCCACGGAGGGGCGTCTCACCAGCGAGAGGGTTGCATGAGAGAGGGCGGCTCGGCCTTGGCTATTTTCAGCAGGACTCTCATGGGGTTCATCTCGTGATTGGGTGGCTCGATCTGGGCCAGCTCGATCAGGGTGACCCCCAGGGACCAGATATCGGCCTTGAAGTCGTAGGGGCGGTCCTTGGAGGTCTCGCACATCACCACCTCTGGGGCCATCCTGAGGGGGGGGTGGGGGGGACAAGGGGAGGGGTTTAAAGTGCAGTGCAGTGCTCTATTGGAAATCCTGCTCTAAGCTAATCAACGGTGAATATATTTAGACACGCGCATAAATTAAATATGGTTCTGAATCCGGCAGGCAGGAAATACGGCATGGTTCCATAGGTGAACTTTGTGCGATGGGAGTTAGGGTGTCTTTATGTTTTTGTGTGTGTCCGTGTATGAGCGCTCGCTAAGGAGGAACGTTTGAAGTGCTCTCACTTAACATGAAGGGGAGAGTGTCTTTTATTCACCACGCTTGGGAGCAGGGGTCAAAGCACACTGAAGTGTTTTCCACCCTCTTGACAGAGGTTTTCCATTTAAACCTCGACGCTTGACAACTAGCTAGACATTGCACAGACATAACCGACGGCCCAAAGTCTGCTTGTGCGAGCCTCAAACGGGCCTTCGTTCAGAGCGGACGCTTGAAGAGGTAAGGACTCGGTATAACCGAGGGAGCGTGACTCACCAGTATGGCGTCCCAATGAAGGAGTCCCGTCTCTGCAGGGTCTTGGTATTTTTCGCAGACACACCAAAATCAGCTGAAAAAAAAACACAGCATTACATTGTGAATAACAATTATCTCCACTATTACTGCGTGCCAAAACATTAACAAGACTGACGTAAAAAAGTTAGTTAAAAAAAAAGGACATGTGATTCTGTGAGGAGGGGAAAACACCATTGGATTGTAAAGGGGATTCAAGGTTCAAGGTTTTTTATTGTCATATGCAAAACGTTTATAGAGGCAAAAGTATACAATGAAATTCTTGTGTCTCCTCCACACCTAACGCTAATGCAGACATTTTAATAGAATATAACAAAATAGGTCAATAAAATCTAACACAAAGTAAATAAAAAATTAGTACTAAATAGCCCAGCGAAATTTACACTTAACGACCACGCTTGGTAACATGAACTCCCTTGAACTGAAAACCTTTTGTTTCCCTCGCTAACACTCATGGAGCACCGGGTGTTGGAATGCATTGACAGGGGGACTACCTGGGTACCTCTCAGGGATATCTCCGGATGCAGATGGGGAGAAGGTAAGGGAAGAATCCCTGGAGCTGTTGATCGTCCTTATCCTGATCCGCATCACGGCCCTCTGCCTACGTAATGTGACTCACCCGGGGAAACTGCAGGCACGTGGGCTGGCACTGTATAACTGCTATCCCACCCACGCCGCATCAGTAAACACACGCCCATAAAAGGCAACGCGGACACGCCTTTCTTTCACTCTGATTGGAGGGAAATCCAATGGACTTCCTTTCCCCTTCGCGTCATCGTGAGAGAAACGCATCACTGCAGCTCACCCCCCCCATACATCCCCGTGAGAGAAACGAATCGCTGCTGTTCACCTGCCTCATACATCAAAGTGACTCATTCACACTTGGACCGTACCAGCTGTCTCCACAGCCTGAACGGGTCATAGTCTTGAGATCACCATGCAAACTGCGCCTCGTCGTGGTGACCGTTTCCCTCCGCCCGGGGTGTAAAGACAGGATCCCCGTCCCTGGAAATCAAAGCCCCGGCAAACAAGAGAGAGGGCGTTCTTACCCAGTTTGACGTCTCCGTCCAGGGAGACGAGGATGTTGCCGGCCTTCAGATCTCGGTGGATGACCTTGTTGTCGTGGAGGTACGCCAAGGCCTCCAGGGTCTGACGACATACCACGCGGATCTGGGGCTCTGTGAGGGGCCTCTCCAGCTCTGACACACACACACACACACGCACGCACACACACACGCGCGCAATAAACCCACTGCTGTTTTTTTGGCGCTCCGCCAACTTCTTCCAAACTTTCACAACATATTTTCTGAGTGCTTAAATAGAGTCAAAAGCCATAACAATACACAGGGATTGGGCTCGGGTCCCATGGCAACAGCATGAGAGCATTCCTCCCATGCAGGAGGCGGTGGGTATGACTTCACCAGCAGCGAGCCGGGACAGACAGCATCCAACATGAAACCCTTTGCCATGGCGTCCCCCCCCACTGACAATAACAACTCCTCCTCCTCCGGCATCATGACTACGTTCCTGAGTCAACGCCGTACCGCAGTGCAACGAGCTCACCAGGCCCAGCTCTCCAAACAGGCACCCCGCGTTCGTTACTCTCCCCCGGGACACCCACACCGCAGTCAGTCACGCCTGTCAGACGTCCACGTAACCGAGCAGGAGAACCAGCCGAGGCAGGGAGAGCCTGGACCAACCAGCCCTGGATGTCTGAGCCACCGTGACTGTACCCCTGGCTACACGGAGGAGATGGAGAACCAGGCTCCAGGCGGGGGGGTAAAGAGAGGGAGTGGGTGACTTTCACACTCACCCAGCATGATGGCGTCCACGGCGCCTCCGGCACAGAACTCGATCAGGATCTGAGGAGAAATTATGTAGAAAAGCTGATTACGGGGACTTCATCACACACGGTTATTCCGGTTCAAATCGTGTGCCCCGGGCCATTTAGGTGCGCTTGTAATTGCGTTAAGCCACTGAAAAGTCGCATTGGAAGTAAACCGCTCAAGGGAACGAGTCTTTATTGCCGTAATGGTTTGAGTAATACCGGTAGAGCAGCGTATTTCAGGATTCATTCTGCAGTAAATTACTCTGGTTAGTAAGACTTATATAAAAGCGACAACTATGCCGTGCCTATGGAATACACAAGAATCTACCAGGCAATCTGCAGCCACACATAAACACGACAACTTTTACCCAGACAAAAACTAAGTAGGCCTATAACACAAATAAAAATAATGACTTTAATTTATGCAGCGTTTTTTTTTTTTATACCCAAGGTCGCTTTACAGGGAACCAATTAATACCACAGAACGAACCATCGACTGAGTCTAAGCACTCAGTGAAGTGAATGCATTCATCCGCATGTCACCACATCATATCAGTTAATTAGGAAGTGGTCCGTAGTATGGCTTATAAGTTTCCAACCGGGACGCCACGCTGATAAGCCTAATCACTGCTCTAATCATCCTGTATTGAAACGACCTCCGTGGAACCTTGTTACAGTGCTCCCATCACGCACTTACAGATCTACAAAACCATAAAGTGGAACGCCACTGCACATCAACTCATACGAGGCCTGTGCAAGCCCTACATAGTTCTGTTCGCACGACCAAAGAAAAACCCTCATTGAAATGGCCGCACTGACAGAGAGGAAATACAAAGCTGTCCATCTCAGGCCCGCAGAGTTAAATTTACCCCCACCCCATCTAAAAGCTGTCTCTGGAACAACTTTAGCCTGACGATAGGCTGAGATCATATTATGATAGACTTCCTGAGTAGAAACAAAATAAACTTCACCCCCAGGTGCAACACTGTAACAACTGTGGTGTGGGTTACTTTCCCATCGTCCGATCCACTGTGGCCTCACACGCAACTGACAGGCGGCACCTCCATGACAAACTATGCAAACAACAAGCTAAGAGAATTATTACTAGTATTGACAAACCATTTACAACGTCGCAGCTAATAAGACAAGGGATCAGGTTCTCACGAAGCAGAAAGGTGTGGTCGTGTATTGGATGGTGATTTAAAGTACTCTTAAGTGATCGACGATCCCTGTCACAGTTTAAATGACTATTAACATGGACACGTACAACAAACCACCCAGGACACTACAGAGCTAAACGACACCACACCCTTTCCTATGTCCTTTCGTCAACATGACACAGTTGAAAAGGGCACCATGACTCATTAAGGTATGTAACGGAAACACCCCGGCACAAAAGATCCCCCCCCCCACCGGACTTGGCACAAGCCCTCCGTCACGCCACTCAAAAGAGTTGACCAGGGGGACTAGTGGCATGCGGCGCTGAATAATTCACGGGTCACTTTCCCCAGTCACTGGTCTCCCTCCATTGTGTCCACATAGACGGAGCAGCCCGTCACAGGACACCTCCTGGGCCTCGGTGACTGAAGCGTGTCGCCCAACTCCGCTTCCGTCGCCGGACTTCGTCTCCGCGGGTACAGGAGGATCCACCGGCCACGTTCCAACGTGTGGCGTGCTCGTGCGCTATGAATACAGAGACATTGGTGCGCTGCACTAGACGTGACAAAACGTGAACGGTAAGAGTACTGTGGGTCAACTATGCAGCGCTGTGACTGAGATCAGCGGGTGTGTTTAGGCCTGTGCATGCTAGGGGTTTCAAAGAATGGTCGACAAGTCGACCTTTAAAACAACTAGTCGACCCTCAAAACAACTAGTCGACCTCCAACACCACTAGTCGACCTGCAAAACCACTTGTTGACCTCCAAAACCTCTAGTCGACCTTCAAAACCACTAATCGACCATCAAAACCACTAGTCGACCTTCAAAACCACTAGTCGACCATCAAAACCACCAGTGAACCATCAAAACCTCTAGTCGACCATCAAAACCTCTAGTCGACCTTCAAAACCACTAATCGACCTTCAAAACCACTAATCGACTTTCAAAACCACTAATCGACCTTCAAAACCACTAATCGACCATCAAAACCACCAGTCGACCATCAAAACCACCAGTCGACTAATTTCGGGAGCAGTTGTACTAATACAGTAGTCGAGAATGCCTCAGTAGACAATACATGCAACAACAAGACCGTAACCGTAGGCGTAGGGGGATACAACAGTGGCTGGTCGGTCTGAGCGTAGCCCTGCTTGAAGTCAAACCCAGCGTCAACCAGGCCCTACTAGCGCTGGTGAGTGGGAGTCGATGAGAGTAGGAAACCGGCCCTGGGTCGGGCTGCTCTCCGCCAGCCGATTAAGGTACCCCTTAATCAGCCACAGGTCTACTTCCATGTTGATACAACACGGTATCATTATGCTGCTATTTTCTAAACACACATTAGGAAACTCCTAAGAGAACAACTTATTCAACCACGAAACAAGCCTTTACGAAAGCCTATGCATTAACAAGCATCTTTTATTAATAAGAGTATGAACAGCTTAAGCCACAGGGGGCCCACCTCTGTGTTTGCTCAATGAAACGTGCATAAAACACCACATGTGAGCTACGGTTTTCGTTTGACGGAGGGGAGGGGGTCGGGCAGCGGGGGGGAGGGGGAGGGGGGGGTCTACTTACCCACAGTTTGCTTTCATAATAGAAGGCATCCAGCAGTTTGACGATGTAGTGGTGATCGCAGGAGGCCAGGATGTCGATCTCCACCATGTAATCCTCCAGCTCCTCCTCCGTTTTGGTGTCGATCACCTTGGCCGCGGCCAGGGACCCCGTCTGCTTGTTCTGGGCCTGACAGAACAAAGGCACAGACGGGAGCAGAATGAGGCTCTGGTTCAGTTTCCATTCAACAAGAAAAAAAAAAAGCACACAAACTGGCAAAGCAAGTCGTGTTCCCTTGGCTCGTGGAACAATTAAGTAAGATAATCCAAGGTAAGGGAACCAGGGCATACCTTCAAAACATTCATCAGCAATACAAACGATCATAAAAAGGCCACCGCTATTTAATGGTGAAAGATCCAAACGCTGGTGGTTAAAGATTCTGAAGCTGAAACGGTCAAATCTCTGTGTGCCTGAATCCATCTCAAGGTGAATGTAATGTGGCAGTAAAAATAAAGGCCGGCTTATTTAGTTGAGAAGGAAAAAGAGTGAAGATGAGACATTATTTCAATCTGTGGTTGTACAGACTGGTAGTCTGCTGACCAACTTTGTGCAAACTGTCCTAGTCTCTTTCTCTGGTCGTCTCCTTTACTCCCTCCCTGGTCTCTTTCCATCTCCCCGAGCCTATCCCAATCCTAATGTTCGTTTAGTAAGTGTTTTTGACGGCCTAATGGTACTGGTGTGAGCTTTGGCGATAAACATGAGGGCTAACTCGCGTCATAAGTGCTGGAGAGGAAGAGGTTAACGGGTAGAGTGACACGTTCCTCCACATCACACTTCCTGTCCCTGGAACCGTTAGAGAGCACACTATTTTTAGAGAAGCTTTGGCCTCTCTGTTAGGAATACACTACAGACACAATCTAGCAGAGTTGATGAAAAGAAGGGAGTTGAGTCAACTTGCTCCAAATAGAGTCTATGTCATTCTAGACTCAGACTCTGACACACTTTCTTTTTCTCTCTCTCTCTCTCTCCCTCCCCCTTCTCGGCTCTCTCTCTCTCTCTCTCTCTCTCTCTCTCTATCTATCTATCTATTCTCCTTAACAGAAATACACACAAACATATTTGTATTATTGTACCAGCCAATGCTTTCCCAAACTCCTGTTCACTATTAACTAGTCTATGCCAACATGGCATAGGTCATACTTGGCATAAATTCGCTTCTACATTCTCTGGGAAGGCAATGTTCTTACGGAGCTAATGTTATTTAGTCAGGTGTGTTTTCTTCAAATGCTGTTAGCAATTTGTAAAATGCCAGCCCTGATAAAAATCTGATCAATCATGTTGCCAAAAATAGTCTAGTGACAAACAAGAGCAAACTTAACAAGGCCATTGTAACTCCATTTTAAAAGTCATTTTTTCACTTATCTCTCCTATTGTGAATTGGATAGCAACTTAACCATGCTGTCTAAATTGCTCTTTAAAAGCCATTATGGATATTTGTATTAGTATTAACTTTTCTGACTCAAAGCTGTGGCATGTTTGGCTGGCCTTCACACCCAGTTCACTGCTTAGAGCAGCAGAACAATTGTCTGATCTAGTGTGTGTGTGTTTGTGTGAGTGTGACTTCCACCCCAGGAAACGCCGGTCTCACAGGCCAGCCTGCCTAGTCACCCGCAGTGAGTCTGCTTTACCCTGGCCACACCCACGTGCGACACCCACCCACAATGGGGATGTGAAATCACTGATGAAATCTTTAAAGACGTCAGTGACTTTGTGACCCGTTGGAAGAAAAATTGCCCTTCTAGTTCATCCCTCCCTGTTCTGCCTATGTAGCTTGGACATGTGACACTGCTCTGACCAATAGGCATGGATTCTGGCCGCAGCAGCAAAGCTCTCACAGGAATCATAGGGAAGACAGGCTAATCAGCTAATGAAGACAGGAAAGCAGGCAAAAGACACAATCTGGTCAATAAGCGACATTATTTGTTCAATGGGTTGAGGTTCCAGGAAAATGGGAGAATTAACTAGCAATTTGGCGAGCAGCAGAAATAGCTCCAAGAAGCTGAATGGCACGACAGACTCTTTAACAGCAGTGCACAAACAACACAACCTTCATTCACAAGGAACGCAGAACTCGAGCACATCTCCATCTCAGTGGTTGATCTGCTTAACTTTAACAAATACAAGATCAATTCACTTACTGTTCATTTGGAGGGGTGTGTGTGTGTGTGTGCATGTGTGTGTGTGTGTGTGGGGGGGGGGGGGGGTCAAGCTAAAGTCTTCCTTTAAACTCAACACGACAAACAATCTCTCCACAATCAACATGTACCACCCAACAACTTAATCAAGGCCTGACATAAATTCAGAGATGACCTTAAAGTGTATTTCACAAGTAAAGGTCAAAACAAAGTAAGACATTGCAGGCTAGATGGTATACCAACATACCATGGTGAAGAAATACAACCTCTGCATGTGCATAAGATAAGTCTGAGGTCAAACATAGCTACCATTTTTTCACAGGAACTTGCCACACAATGCAGAGGACAACACCCTACCATCTCTACTGTGTCCATGCAAAACGATATAGGCTACTTGTTGACTAAAGGTTGGGGTCTAGGCCTACATCATAGTTTATTGATGTCGACTTGAGAAAAATCCTCCTTCTCTGCGTTAGCTGTTCACAGGCTGCATAATCAAAAAATAATGCCCGTTTCCGAAACAAAAGGTAGCCTTCTGCTCTGGGAAAATATATAACCAACTTTACAACTGTCACATCATCACAGCAAACAAGCCATGAATTTAGTCTTTAGAGCCACACCTTCAACTCGATCAATCAAATCGAACAATTGTCATTTAATTTGCATTAATATATTCGCATAAATATATATATATTTCGCCGTTTGATTTGCTATACCATGAAACACGATACGACACCCAAATGTCTAAGCCATAGCCCTCGGGACATTCTGATAAGCTACTTCAGTCAACATTTCCTAATTCTGTATCTTAAACTATAGACCATGATCTACCACGTACCGGGTAGGGTTATTAGTTGACTGTACGTGCATGCCATATCACTATGTTGATTGCCAATATAATGTGTTTCCTAATGGTCCAGAAGCCTAAGCACAATATTAGTCCCTTCGCACTCCACGATTCTGGGGGAAGGGTTTAATACCCCTATATTAGCCCCATGTTTGGAGTCATATCGTCACAGGTCGTTAATTGGGTCCTTTACTGAAGTAGTCTTAACTTCTATGGCATTTAACATAGCAAGACATTCATACCAATTTATTGAAGCCACTCTTATAATTATACCTTGTAGACCTTCCCAAAGGCTCCATCTCCCAATTCTCCAATAATCTCCCAGATTTCTTCAGGGTTCTCGTCCCTGTGCACGTGTTCATACTGCTTCTTTTTCCTATCTGGTCCCAATTTGAATATTTTCCGGAAATTGAAAAAAGACATTTTCAGTTAATTTCAGGGTCCCCCTAGTTGTGTCCACACTATTACATATATCCCAATATGTGATCTGTTGTCCAGGTTGTTATCGCGTGGACAGGCGAGCTTTGTGGTCAACGCAGGCAGCTTGTGTTGTCGCCATTTAGCTAGAAGAGTGGAAAGATAGTTCTTAATTAGCCTTTTCTGTGCGACTTATCACATTTGACTTCCGACATGTATCCGATCGCATTTGTTAATCGATTAAAATTAGCCAAGCAGTTTTCTCGAATAATTAATTAGGCTAGATACGGGTAAAGTAACTGTAATGTCTCCAGTCGAGCCAAATAGTCCATCCGCCGGGTTAAAATGTATACATGAAGGACCTTAAGCATCAGTAAGAGGACGACAGAAGTTAGCTGTAGTTGTACCATTGACACAGCTCTGAAACCTATAATCAAACCGCCACTGCCCTACCACGCATGCTAGACAACTCTTCTGTCGTCACGTTGAGGAAAACGAACAGGAAGTTATTCCGCTATCACTTCTCGAATGACATTTTAGGTTTGCTAAGCGAAGCACCTCCTTCTCGATTGTTTGCAATTGTGACAAGTATAAGCGGGGATAATATTCGTGAGTCCAGGGTACAGGTCTTTATAAACGATCTGAAAAACTTGATGGGTTTCAGCAATATGGCTGAAGCTCAATCCTGTATTTCGCGTGGATGAAATTGTCGTCTTGACTGTCCCAGCTTTTCATCTTAAAATCGTCTGGACTCTAACCTCCGGAGTCCTAAAGCGTGTCCCTATGCCGTCACTAGTCCAAATAAACGACTCCACAATTGAACACATGTCCAATTAAAACCTGGACATGTTTCACAATGTTTTCCGTGTTTGAGCAAAGCTAATGGATACACATTTGTTACGTGTATAACTAAGTATAGCTGGTAATAATTAGTTGATCATATAGCGCCTCCAAGAGGTTCATGTGAAAAAGCAGCAGGTGTGGTACCTTTCCTGACCTATACTTCAGCCACTAGGAGGAGGCAAATATTCGCAAGGTTTAGAGCTGCTACTCAGTACCCTTACTCCCATAGTCCACTGTATAAGGAAGAAAAATATTTTGTTGCAATGTCCCAATAAATGCTACTATGTCAAATGCAATTAATAAAAAAACACATACAGCAGTACATCTCTTGCAAGTACAACTGAAATTGGACTAAAAGAAAAAAGTTGTGGCATGCGATTTGAGACGCGGCGGCAGTCCATCGCATGTTCAATGTGTACTTGAACGATCGGACAAAGCACTGTCCAGTGCCCAATGTCCATGTAGTCTGGGTCGCCCATTGTCTTTGGTTGTTTTTTTAAGTCTAAGGTTGGTGGGTGGTTTATAATATGTCGTGTCTCCTGAAGTAGCCTAGTTAATTGTTTCACTTTAGATTTTTGCACGTATCATTTATGGAGTCAGCTAAATTGTATGACATTAAATTAACCTAAAACCAGCAAACCCTGAGCTAAAATTAATTCCAAAGTTCATTGCAGCTTATTACCAGTTCATCGACGTATATTTATTAATATGATAAGTTTTAACAAATGCACAATTCATAGTCAAAGACACTTAAAGGTAGAAATCAACTTTGCAATACGTTGCCATGTAAACTCCCTTTTCAGATTCAACCCGCCCCTTAAATAATACGCTGTCCGAGTCTCATGCATGGCTTAACACTCCGAACGCTCCAGCCCTGTCCTGGCAAGCAGTAGGGGAGGACACTGTTTAGCTCTATACTTCATGGCATGTGTGGTTTCGAGAGGCTGAGAGCGCTTTGGACAATAAACGTTCCTGTCATGATATACGTTGAAGGCATCCGATCTAAGAGAGCGTTGACCACTACACTTAGTGTCCTACATGTTTCAGTTGCAGTTAATTATAGTATGTTAACGTAATCACTTACTATGCACTAGTTGAGAACACCAACTCTCACCACTTATCTACCTTTTGAGCAATTTTGGTGCATTTGATCGGCTGTAAGCATTCACAATGCATTTCCGAACAGTGACTGGAGTCAAAGTTGTGGACGTGCAGAAGAGAAGGACTCCCTCAAAACATTATGTAAGTAGACACATTGCACTTAACCATCAGTGTGGTACATTTGAACTAATGTAAAAAATTAAACTGTATTGTATATAGCTTGCATTTTATTAGCTTATAGTTAGTTAAATGCATGGCTGACAATCTGCTTGCCTCATGCACGAATTCTGTAGTCCAGTCTTGTTGTCTTAGATACCTGCGGTTCTGTTTTTGATTGGTGTTACTGTCACCCAGTGATAAGTATGTCGTTTTAGTAAAGGGACTGGCAAAGCATAGGCTTGCATTAAATTAAACAAATCAATAAGTCAAAAGGTTTGCATTGGATTAATTAATCAAGGACTGTGATCAATTCAGTTCAATCGCTCTTGTTGTTGACGGGGGCTCCCTGAGGTCCCTAAGCGCACAGCGAAACCTTTCCCCCTGGGAACAAGACACTCGGAGATGGTGGGGAAAACCCCTGGAGGGAGAGAAAAAAAACATGAAATCTCATTATCTAGGAGCTAAGCAACTGGAAGGGCTTATCCTGTTGTAGCCATGAGGAAAGAAGCAATCCTTTGTCTTTTGTCTTTTGCAAGATTCAAGAGTGACTTCCTTATGGCACATGGGATTTTGGATTGTTAGGGTCCCCAAGAGGGAATTTGCAACATGTTTTTGTGTTTACACACTGGCAGTGTGCATGTCTCATGGTCATTTTAGTTTAAAATTGTTTCGTTTTCCTTAAGCATATTGTAAATTGAATAAAAATCACCACCACTATGTTGTTTTTGGTGCATTCATTGCATATTGATTAGTACTGAGAAAAGTTACAAATAACATTTGATAGAGTTTTATTATGTACGGTACAGGCTAGGTATATGCATGGAGAAAAAAACATGACTTTATGTTCTTTATGGACAGCAACCTTTCTGCTCTTGCTGAACTGTACAGTTATATTCATTAGGAGCTTTGGTCAAGATGTCTCCACTGTATGTAGTTAACTGCCTAAACGTGTTCCACTTTGACGTATGTCTGTAAAGAACAGTTCAGTGATGTCAGGTCTGGATTTCATAGGGGGGTAACTTATGTCTCAGACTGTCGCAATACGTAAATGTTTCCTTTTAAATTTAAATGTTTCCACAATGCACTTAGTGTAAATAAAAACGCAGCAGGTTTGAATCTGCTGCCAAGCAGACAGCGGTTATGGTTTGTAGGGTGTAGATGTTGATTAAGGACCTGCTTTGCTTTGAGCAGACTTCACATTGCTTCATAATGCTCTATAGTCGTTGAGCTTTTAGTAATTGCTGTAGAAGTAAATAATTGTAGTTGACTTAAGTTAATTGGTATTTAGATTATAGACCTATCAAGCTGTGAGGTTAACGAGAAACAGGTTTTTTGTGGGAATTTTAGAGGGATAATTAATGTCAAGATGTTTCTAAACTTTGAGAAAGCATCCGAATATATAAACTTTTGTTTAGCTTTTTAAACTATCACATTGTAGGCTAGGCAGATCTTTTTTTTTTTTACGATGAACAAATCTGATACATTTATACCAGTTATTTTAAGGCGGAATGCTGTATGAAATCCTTCACTTGTTCCTTTATCATGAAGACTCCTTGTAAAGGCCTATCTAATGTCAACAAGTCTATCAACCTTACTACAAATGTAAGACCATCTGCTCTAGGTTCAGAGTGAATCTCCTACTCCATTTCTTGTATAAGTATCACTGTTTTATCTCACCAAAAATTAAAAAGACTCACTCAGCTTTGTCTGTTTTTTAGTGTACCTTTTATTTATTTTTAATAGCCATATCTGTTATTCTCATTTAGTTTTAGTTTATTTACTACTATTGTTTTAATGAATACTACATAAGCTATTTATATATGCATACCGTGTATATATATATATATATATATATATATATACACACACACACACACACACACAGTATATATAAAGGTTGCCATTAGAAGGTTAGATTGACCCGGTGTCTTGGAACTACCACCAAATTCTGAGCAAATTAAATGTCAATGGTTGATTAGATCCTTTATTTCTTGGGCTGAAATTTATTTATAGGTTTAAATGTGTAAGCCGACATGAAGCACATAATTGTTTAAAACATATTAACCTTCCCCGTGACCCCTGCTAGCCTACTAACAGGGTGTGTCTGAGACAGACAGGCATAATGAGTTTGTTTGACCTCCGGAGACCTCTAAAAGTTGAGTAAGGAGAGAGGGCACTTTGTACCTCTGGGCTTAGTTGAACCAGAGTGGTGCCATGTCTTTGACAAAGTGGTTCTGTTTCCTAATCGTTCTGCTCTGTTTGTTTTGTTGTCCTCTCTCTGGCTGTAGGTGTACCTCATCTGTGTCACGTACTCCGACTCCACCTCACAAGTCATCTACAGGAGGTACAGCAAGTTCTTTGACCTGCAGGTAAAGATTTCACGGCCAGAATAACAACAAGACTTTCACCCACTGCATTCCTAATGTTAATGTTTTATTTTACACACCGCACATAAGGAATTAGATTTTGTGGAGATTTTGCTCGAGCTAAGGTGATTAATCAGTCAGGTTGTAAAACGGATGCGTTTACATGGACTGTGGGGTTCTCTGACCCAGATGACCAAACTCTGGAACGTCTCTTGGTCCTTGTGATAAGGTCACCCTGAACTTAGGGTCAGACAGGAAGGCAAACCTCAATGTGGCCAGTGTGTTCCTCACAAAACGATGCTATAAACAGGGGAAGCCCCGACTGAAAGCTCCCATTGAAGACTAAAAAATCCCATCAATACATACGTCATGCGCTCAGATAATGAAGGCAGAGGAAAACAGGACCTTAGTCCGTCAGCTAAATGGGTCGTGGCACGGGTCAAGTTGACGTCTTGAGTGCTTTGAGGGAATCTTCCAAGGACCCCAGCCCAGAACCAAGTTCAATGAAAAGCTTATTTTACGAAATAGTTTGTTTGATAATTGACTAGAATTATAGAGCTAAAAAGAGATGACTGTTCTTTTTAGCTTTTTTAACTTATAATGTGGCTTTATGCCCTGTAAGGTGTCCTTAGGTGTCATGAAAGGCGCAAATGTATTATTATATATTCATATTATTAGAGATAGTTGAAAATGTTTATGGATGGTAGTCTTCACTAAGTAATGCTGTGTATGCACATACGGAGACGTCGCCTGGGGAAACGCCGTACACACTCAGCCAGTCAGAAGGCTTTCTAGGGTCAGAGCTCTACTGAGGACACCATCTCTCTAGGGTCAGAGCTCTACTGAATACACCATTTCTCTAGGGTCAGAACTCTACTGAGGACACCATTTCTCTAGGGTCAGAACTCTACTGAGGACATCAGAAGAAGCCCTTTTGTTCCAAGGTCTCTCGCTAATAGCCAGGAAAGCCCTGCTCGCCCTGCTTCTCCCCTGTGACTGTGAACGCTACCCTCTCCCAGAGATGCCTGCACTGCTTCCTTGGGTTCCTTGCCTTGACCGTCTGAGCGGTGTCCTCCGTGAGCAGACGCAGCCCACAGCCATCCATACTGATTGGATGGGAAAAGTACATTCTTTGAAGCCTTGAACATAATAATAATAATAATAATAATAATAACAATAATAATAATACATTATATTTATAAAGCGCTTTTCAAAACACTCAAAGACGCTGAAACAGTGTTCACAGAGCCCACATTTATGCTTAGCGGATGTTAGTTACCAAACATGAGTCGAAAAAGTACAGTATTAGACAGTGGCTTAGGGATGAACAGTCTTATTGTAAAACCTTCCCTTCAAATGCCTTTTTCTTTTATAGCTCAGTTAAGGGCCTAATCAAATATTTCCCACCTCTAATGTAAGTGATTTTCTTACTTTTGGGAATGGGCGTCTTCTGTGCAAAATATGTATGAGCTACCTCCCTTGGGGAGTAGGAAGTGGCTGGGGGGCTGACAGGGCCAATCCCATAATGCACTTGATGGGAATGAGGAAGTCACGGTGAAAAGGTGGGGGTTGGTGACCACTAGGGAGTGAAATGACCACTGATCCTGATGAGGCATAGATTAGGCTGGGCCCTGCTACTGTAGCAGAGCATCCTGTTAGGTCATTAGGACTGGCCCTTCATCTTCAAACCAAATAGTTCAAATCTATGGTTTATCATCAATCAATCTGTTTAAAAAAAGAAAAAGAAAAAAAGAACGTTATTCATTATTTCAATTGTTCATATTAAACTTATCTATCTAGTTGAGCAGTAATTTAACCCTATAACAGATATTTAAAGCAACTAGCAGCAATAAGGTAAAACTAAGTTAGATTCAAGTTCATGAAATCATGCTGTGGCTTGCTGAGTTGTTTTTCTGCAAGATTCTTGAGACACAAAGCCTTTTTGTGAGAGCTGGTGTTTGTTCCAGGATACACCTACAGTCTGCCCCTCACACTCAGTGATTTTCTCAGTTCACTTAAACAATCACATGCTTCTCTTGGAAGCTGGGCAGTGGAACAGACATGTGCTTTGCACCCTCAGTGTCTGAGTTGTAATGATCTCAATTGATTTGCATGAATTCCAGAGGAACAAGTGCAATCTGAGCTTAGTGGGGTTTAGTATCAGTGCCTGGTCAAAGTCTTTGGCAGGAAGGCCATACTAATCCATTTGTCTTTCATTAGTCGCGGATCCGTTGTTTTCTCTCACTGCATGCAGCTGCTTCTGTTGCAGTGTACAGTGACTGACAGTGTATGTTTGACTAGAATAAGATGGCCTTGCAATTAGTCTCTGAGATGAAGTGCACTTTTCACTAATGTTTTTAGCTTCTCTGGTGCCATCTTCCGGTCTCTTAACTGCTCCCTGGAGATCCAATCACCATAACTTACACAAACCCATTATGTTCATCATCATAACTTAACACAAACCCATAATACTTTTCATCGCGTTTCCCCTTCCTTTATATTTTCTGCTGACTCAACGTTTGTGCCGTGTGCGAAATAGTGTAAGAACCCAGATGCATAACTTATGTTCAAACCGATGACCTCCATTTGTTTAGATGCTGAGTCTGCGTTCCGTGACATCCATTCTGGGGTCTTTTCCTCAGAGTGCCCCTGAGTGGGGAACTAGACTTTAGAAAAGTTGACTCTGTCTGCTGACCCTGTCACTCGATTCCAATCATAAGCCAGCCGCTAGTGGACAGATTTTTGTCCTTAACAAAACCTTTACTCCAATTTGACATAACAAATACTGATGTACACTCGAGACAGGCTTTCTTATGGATTTATGAATCAATAAACTGTGTTGGTGGTGACCATTGCTACCTCATTTTATCCGGCAATATGGGCAGTACTATACAGGCCAAGGCTTACACATTTGTTTAGATGTAAATATAGAAACATTGAATTATCAAATTTGTTTTAAAATGTGCTTGTGCAACTTCACAAATATGCACAATATCCAGTTTCTTGGCAGCTAACAAATGCCAAATGAATGTCAAACAGCAGCTGGAATCTGATTGTTTCCCACTCCAACATTCTTCCAGCACCCTCTCTGTCTGAGCTTTTGCATATAAAACAGCCTCTTTGTCCCTTCAGTGGCTCTCTCTCTCTTTCACTGTTTCCGAGAGTGACATTTATTAAATTATCCTCATGTTATGTGTTGCAGCTCCACGATTCAAAAGTGTTTTCTCTCAGCAACAATTCTGATATGGGTGTCAACTACCCAAAACTAATTTGTGGTTGTTATTTTCACAAAACATTGACAAGCCAGGTCATTTTATTTTTGCTGGACTAAGCAAGAGTGGGGGAGCCCAGGACAGTCATAGTGTCGGAGAGGAGAGGGATGAGGTGTAGTTGAAAAACACCCTAACACCTGTTTCTACATGCATATAAAACGTGGCTGACTTAACACTTTAAAATCCCCCTCCACACTCGACCGCTAGACACAATGACGCAGAGTAAGTAAATAATATGTCGCCAGGACAACTACACCCCCCCACCCCCCCAGTAAATTGGCTGCTTTACCTACAAGTCAGCCCGACTTGACAAATCACCTCTGAGGGAGTTGTCCTCCACTGTTGCCATGAGGACGGCGTCCCCCCCCCCCCCTTTAGGCCTTTTAGAGCGGTGAGGGTTTCCAAGGCAGAGGCCTCACGGGTGATGTCATCGTACTCCGTCAGCCAGTGGAGAGGTGTAGAGTGAACCCTCCCAGCTTGGAGGGAGTTTGCGGCCGTGTTCAGCAGAGAATCTGATAACATTGTGGGCGTGTGTGGTCCTATCAGCTACACAAGGGAGCGGCTCTGTTTGCAATCTGGTATTAAAGTTTAGGGTTTGGAAGATTTTGGTAGTGAAATGTCTTGACAACAAATACTTAGAATAATCTCTGCAGTCATTTTTAAAAACAATTGTTTCTTTTTGCAGAATCAGCTAGACCTGTTTTTAATTTGGTGGAATAGAGCTCTCTATTTCACTTTAAATCAGAACGTCAGCGATCAGAAACACAAAGGTTGGAGCATGTCTTTCTATGCATACAAAGTCGGTGAACCTATACATCTCTTTAAGTGTAGCATTTCCCCTCACCCTCAGTGATTGGTGCTTTCATCAAAGAAAACCTCTCCTCGTTTTATTGTCAGTGATTTGGAGGAGGGGGAAATACCAAAGTCCTAAAGAGATTTAGAGTTTTAGCAAGGCCTTTGCTGCTGCTGCTGCTGCTGCTGCAGAGGAAGAAAAGGAGGAGGAGAGTAGAACCAGCACAAGAAAAGATGGCGAGGCAGCGCTTAATGGAAAAATACCACTAACAATCCTGCAGACTCCGACAGAGTGGATACAACTTTACCCTCCCTGAGGGGCCTGGCTCTGTTTGTGCACCTGGTTCCCTTTGGCCTGTTTTGGCCCACTTTGGCCCCTAGCCTATTCCCCCGGTTGATCCGTGCACGTGTGCGTGTGTGTGTGTGTGTGTGTGAGTTTGTGGCAGTGTATGGCCGTGTGTGCGTCTGCCTTTCAGCTGTTCACGTTGACGGTGGTTGAGCCAAGCACATCTGGAACGAGGCAAGGCGTTGCAGGCAACCTCAGCTCCTTGCCAACACTTATTAGATGAGGAAAACGCGAAACCTCATTAAGCGTGACACAAACATCGCTAGCAGGAGATTTACGCACGCACGTGTTCACATCGTACCTGGTTTTCATCCCGTAAACTTGACTTTGTGCTGTGGACCAGTGTTGGATGTGTTTTCTTTGGGACTCACATACGACCCCTGCAAGTATTTATTTAATTTAGACGTTATAGCAGCCCACCTCATGTACAGAGTGCTGCTCCACATCTGTTCCTTTGACGCAATTATGTTATTGGGTTACAACATATTTTACGGACTTGGTAGCTCCGCTTTTCTCCACTCTTCCATGACAATCCGTGCAGTCTCACATGACCAAAGTGTGCGTGGTTATCTGGACTAGGACTTCTCAAGGGCTCTTGTGGGCTCCTTTGCTGTTGAGTGTGTTTTCAGAAGACGAGTGGTGGTGATGTAACTCAGTCTGCCGCCCCCGCTGATCAAAGTGTCCCTCTGTCTGGTGGCTGGCCACGGTACCTCTTTGGAGGCTATGTAATTACACCCTGTGCTGTAGTCCTTCAACTGGGAGGCTGTCTGCCGCGAAAGAGTTCACGACCCGACCCTCCCATCCCCCATTCTCAAATCCTCCCAGCCTCGTCCATTTTAGGTACCATAGATCAAGTCCTCTGGAAGATACAAGTCTATTTATGTGGCCTGCTGTAAAAATGGTGTATTTGATGGCTGGCCATTTAGATAAGGACACCTCTGTATTGATAAGGGTTCGTTCTGAAACGTTGTTGTTTTTTTCTTCCTTTCCTCATGCTCATCTTGGTGTTGTCAGTAACGTTGTTGTTTTGCAGATGCAGCTTCTTGACAAATTTCCAATCGATGGGGGGCAGAAGGATCCCAAAAAGAGGATCATCCCGTTTTTACCAGGTGAGCGTTCAGGTGATCCTCTAAGGTATTCCACCACAGTAACACTAAATCCACAATACTTTGATGGCACGTTATCCTTTTACCATCAATCAACAAGTCAATGAGAACTCTTGTCGTGACTCAATCACGTGCATCACATGCAACGCATTGCTGGCTGTCTACTCCATCAAGCTGGAGCCTAAAGTCTAGGTTTATGAGGTAGTCAGAGGTAGCCAACAAGGGCCCCATCTAATCTGATAACTTCCCCAGTGGGAAGAGGATGGCGGAGAAGAGCCCCTTTGTGGCTCCACAGAGCTGCCGTCTGGGCTAGACTTATTTACATCTCTTAGTAAGACGGAGCCGCACTCCATCTCACGCTGCAGGGTAAACATTCAGATACCTGGCTGACTGTTCACCAAGCACTACACGTACTCCCTCAAAGGAAAACCTGCTCAGACACTCAGCCCAACGTATGGTCTTAGAGAAAGTGTGTGCGTCATCTGCTTCACCTGCCAGTGGTGCTTACTCAATGGGTGCAAACTCGCCCTTCACACCACATCGGCCCTACTGCAGCCTGTACTTACTCTCCCCAAAAGCAAACAGTCCCTCGTGGTTACCACACACTCCGATCACCATCACAACACCGATGACACAGCGGCACAGGGTTAAAGGGCTTATACCTGGCGTGCGGTGGTCGTTTGAATGTCTCCCCTTCACCTCCAGGTAAAGTTCTCTTCCGCCGGAGTCACATCCGAGACGTGGCCGTCAGACGGTTGAGGCACCTGGACGACTACTGCAGAGTAAGACCGTTTCCCCAACCTCATTTCACGACCACACTCCCACCCACCACCATTTTAAATTATTCACGTGCCTTTTTACGTCAGAGATCAGATTCCACGTTGAAAAGAGGAATCAACCTCCTGACATAAAGATCTGGTGATATTGTACGATTCGTCGGTTATGTGTAAAACATTACAAAGCTTCATTTTTATTTAGTAAATACTGTTAAGGAATCTGCAAGCTATAAGCAGCAGACCAAACACTCTTGAAATTGTTTTTATATCTGCGGCTTTCTTATCTGTGTTGATGACCCACTCAGTAACGGTTCGCTCCAGCAGCAAGCCAGCCCTCAGAGTCTATCTGCCTCCAGCAGCTTCAACAGGAAAGCAGCAGCCTGTCATTTCCTCTGGCAATTGTAAATAGACAGGCCGTTTAGGAAGCAGGGGACATAGGGGCACCCAGGGCCCAGCGCAGCATCCGCAGGGCTAGAGTCATTCAGCGTCATGCTCGAGGTGGAACGAGGTAGGAGGAAGAGGAGGAGGAGGAGGGAAAGGGGTGGCAGGGGGGAGAGGTGGGGGTACACAGCTGGCCACCCGACCTTGTCTTATTCATTTGGTCAGACCCCCACGCTGGAATGTGGGGCAGGTGTCCGATCGAGTGTGCTAGCATCAACACCTTATTATGTTGAATTTGGACCGGGAGAATTAGATGAATCGGACCCTCTTTTGGTTCTGGCATGAGACCTCATGGCCTGGTTTTGCTGGATTCGTCCCAACTCTAGTGTAAATCTCACTGGCAATGGAGATTCTCCATTGGAAATGTTTTTTTAGTCTTGGACTTGTCTTAATCCCTGTTTGGGAAACCGGGTCCAAGTTTTTAATGACAGCACGAGAGGCTTTTTAAAACTCCCCTTTTAACACCAGTGTGACTATAGGGTTAAAATGTACCCATATATTACATACACTTTTTTACTGTAAGTGTGTGCTAATAATGACATCATGTTGCAGGAAGTTGGAGGGTATGTATTATTTGAATATGTGAATCCTATGCTGCCCTTAAGACAGTGCGTGGGTGTGTGTTGCCTTATTATCCCCCCCCATCTGTTTCCTTTGTCTTATCCCACTCCCTCTTCCTTCCCCTCTCCCTCTCTCCCAGTCTCCCCTTCATCCTCTCTCACAGTCTGACGTTGAACTCTGCCATGCACAGTCAACGTCATTCGATCACAGCTCGAATACCAGCTGTGTGTGTGTGTGTGTGTGTGTGTGTGTGCATGTGTGTATGTGTGTTAATGTGTGTGCGTAGGTAGAACTTTTCACACCTCCCGTGTGTGTGTGAGTGTGTTTGTGAGTGCGTGCGTGTGTGTGTTTGGGTGTGTGTGTGTGGATG
>JAVQJS010023566.1:0-14362 GCA_036024795.1 Galaxias rostratus | reverse complement strand
CCCCCCCCCCCCCCCCCCCCCCCCCCCCCCCCCCCCCCCCCCCCCCCCCCCCCCCCCCCCCCCCCCCCCCCCCCCCCCCCCCCCCCCCCCCCCCCCCCCCCCCGGCCGGGGCGTGTATGTCAGAGCACAGTGTAGAATGAGTCCATTCTGTGGAGCAGGCACCAAGTCTCCTGGGGGGATATTAATAGCTGTTGGGAGTTTACAGGACAGGTGATGCAATCTCAATTCTGCACTAAAGTCCTTCCTCAACGTACATTTAGATTACAAAATGGTCTACTGTAGTTTCACTTCTGGTATTTTTGTATGTCAGGTCCCTCTTGTAGTAGATTGAACCTGCAGATTTTTTCCTCCTGTACAATCTGTCAATTATCTACATGCTTCGGATCCTTAAAACGAGTTCCTAGTGTACCAATATTACTTAAACTATGGCCATGTGTGGTACATTTAGCAGTTAGAAATAATAACTCTGTGCGGTTCGAGAAAGAACGCTGGTTTAAAACAAAAGCTAACAACGTACGAACACTGAAAGAAAAAAATCTTTAGAAATTAGCATAGTGGAAAGAAGAGTTTTTTTTAGAAGCTGTACGTTTTATTTTGGGGAAATAACATTCATGCAATATTCATCAGTATCATTTAATGCACAGCAAAATCATTTTTTAAAATGGATGCGTTTTCTCCACAGACCCCATGGCTGTGGAACAGCAGAGAGTGCTGGTACAACTATCCCTACCAGGTGATGTTCTACTCGAAGCTCTTTGTAAGATCTGAAAGGTTTATCACAACGGGTAATGCTCTGTTCAATCTGCGCGACCCTTTATGTAACGCTGCCACTTTGCCTGAATGAACTGGTTGCCGTACGTAATTGACTCACCGCGAGCACATACGATCAATGTCGACGTCAATCTGATTGTGTTCATCTGTCTCTGTTAATCGGCACAGCCCCTCAGTGTGGACATACATTATTACTACCTTCTGGAGCTGTCCTTCTACCTGTCCCTGCTCTTCTCCCAGTTCACAGACATAAGGAGGAAGGTAGGAGTCTAACCGGGGTGCTAATAATAATAATAATAATTCATTTTATTTATATAGCGCTTTTCTGACACCCAAAGTCGTTTCACAATATAAACATTGGATTACATGACAAAAAATAATTATAACAACAAAGATGGGGAAACAATTCGACAGAATCAGTTCTAACTAGAAGTATGACAAATTAGAAGATGAAAGCTGAAAAGTGCTGAAAGGGTACTCATCAAGAGTCACGGTTGAACTTGCATTGGCAAGGTGTGAGGAATATATAATGAGTTCCACAGTATGTATCTATAAAAAAAAAAACACGGATGGTTTTTTACACACAAGCAGCATGCTGTGAAAAACACGGAATTGCATTGTAATAGTAATAATGTTCTAATGGAATGAATGGTTAGAACCTCAAACAGTATCATAGCATCACTTGGCTGGGAGGTTTTCATGAAGGATTATGGTGAATCCTGGATGAAGGACAGCTATACACACACACACACTCACACACACACACAAGGCCTGGTTGTATGACCCACTCCTGCCTAATCCTCGGTGTAGAAGGGAATAAGCGATAGGATTTGCATATGTGGACTGGCACGCACACGTCGTGGACCATACATCATGCATACAGCCCCATGTTGTAGTCGACCAGTCATTTGTCACGTTTGCCTTTACCTCAAATCTCTAGTTTTTTGAGGACAGTATGTTGGACAGCATGCATTTAACAGGGTGCATCCAACTGTGGTTTCTGCAACAACACATTTTTTCTTTTCCAACTTGATGTTTTTTGCTTCCGAGTTTCTTTTGAGAATGGCTTTGCTTGGTTGTGGGTCAGTCCACTAAATTGCATGTCTTCAATGGCCATGTGCCTGTCTCTCACCCCCCACCCCCTCATTCAACTGCACACCTTACACACTCTCTCCCAGCTACCTCTCGGGGCCATGCCTTGAATGCCTCCACCCTTTCATCTCTGTTTGACTGTTTGCATGTTGTGTGTTTTTGTTTCTCCTTTTCAGTTTGTTTCATACGCATACAACCCCCCTGAGGAGGTCCTCTGCATCCTCCGCCAACACAACCAGTTTGTCCCCCCTGCACTCTGTGCCATGTTTCCATTCTCTATCTCGCAACCACCCTCTTCTTCCTCATCCTGCTCTACCCTCCTCCGGTCGCCGTGGGCCACCTCTGGCTGCTTGTTGGCTGCTGTCGTGTTCAGACAGTGGGGGGAGGCTGAAGGGAGAGTGACCCCCCCTCACCCATCCACTGTATCCTGTTCCTGAAGCCCCCTTAGCTAGGCTAGCTTATTCAACAAGCTGACACAAGGTGTCACACATGATCGCTGGTTATCTGGTGAAGCCACCGCACAGGGTGCCCCTCGTTAGGTGACGTCAGATACAAAGGCAGCTTGAGTTTATCCATGGACTTGCGTTGTGTTGTTTTTGTAACATGGAACTTGTTGAGGAAAATATTATTTATTCCATTAATGGCCGGCAGCCATATAATGAATTGTAAATCTTATAGCATGGGACATGGCATGTTGCAATACAAATGCCAACTCATTTGTGATCACTGAGAGCTTAAGTATTTGGCATGACTCAAAGAAATGTTGAAAATGTCTTGTGGGGTGTAGCGGGAGGCTTTTGGATGGGTGTACTCAATTAATTCAGTTAATTCTGTCGTGTCCGATTTCCGACCGAGTAGATATGAGACGTTGCTGTACATCTTTTGTTCGCAGGACTTCCTGATCATGTTCCTTCACCACCTGGCCACAATTTCCCTCATCACCTTCTCCTATATCAACAACATGGCACGGGTGGGAACCCTGGTCATGTGTCTCCACGACGCCTCCGATGTGCTCATGGAGGTGTGCTCATTAGCGACTGATGGATAGGTTGGGTGGGGCCGTAGGTGACTCTCTGTTGGTGCGTGAGTGAGTGGGTGGATGGATGGTAGATAGTGTAATCATGTATTATTTGTTTAATGTTTAAGTTGCTTATTGTAAGAGAGATAATTTGGATGTGCATGATTGAATTACCTTTTGCCTCTCTGTTTGTAGGCTGCCAAGATGGCTAACTATGCCAAGTGCCAGAGACTTTGCAACCTCCTGTTTGCCATGTTTGCAATTCTCTTCATAAGTTCCAGGCTAGGACTCTATCCTATCTGGTAAGCCTTCTGTTGGTGTCTGTGTGCAACGTGCATTTTAAAAAATAACAAGAGGCTTTTTTGGAAATATTGTCTGATAATTCAATTCGTTTGCTGTGAGAAAAGGATTAGAGTAATGTCCTTTAGATGCTTAAGTGACTGAATATGTAGCTCTTTTGCAAACTACCCGAGGCTACTTGCCAGAGCCACAAGGACCTCGACATTGTGTCTGCAGCCACTTTTCCAAACGCTGTGCGTTTTTCAAATTGCTCTTTGAGAATTTTGTTGCTAAGAAATGGTTACTATGGATACATCAGTGATCGCCAGAAGTAAAGCATAGAGTAAAAAACGAAAAGCAAATGGTGATTATTTGATCATGAAATCATCTTACCTTCAGAACACAACACGTCCATAGGTTTTTGTAATTATTGAAACCTGGCTTTCCCGTCCCTCACTTTTATTTCTTCTTATCTTTTACAGAAAATTGAGAGTAGTCTTTAATGATAATAATGCATAATAATAACATAGAACATTAAAAGCTTGATCTGGGCAGCAGTTTCAAAGGCGTTCAGTGCCAGCATACTTGTTTGTCTGTCCTTATTGACCATATAGTGTTAATTACTTAATGTAATTTCTTCTTCAGCCTACTTTCTCCTTATCGCAGTTCACCAATGCATGACTATAGTGGACTGTATTTATCCAACAAAAGTCTGGGCTCTGTCATTTGATGCAATCACTGCGAAGTGCAAGCTATCCTACTAGTCGGCTGGCTTGACCTATCTCCAAAATCAATTAAACTGGAGTCCAAAAGATATACTACAGAAATAAACTGTCAAGAAGATACTACATCTTTGTCACTTTAAAAGCTTAGGCCTTTGTTATCATACTGTATTATGACTGTCCATTACATTGCCGCATGCAGCAGGGCGGCCAGAACGTTATCACTGAAAGCCTGTTGCCATGGCTCCAGTTACATCAGGGGGATTCACCGCAAGCCATTACCTTTTTAACCATTACTAAAGACTATTATACATTTTACTTCACAACCAGTTAGCATAATTATTTAAACTTTTATGACAGCTTTTAGGCTCACATTTAGTTTTCACATAATATTGTGATTGAGTGTTTCTGCTTGGTGATGGCTATTCCAGGCAAGTTTCCAAAGTCAGTCCGTGCTAGCAATCAGGTGGACAGATCTATGTAGCTTACCGGAAGACTTTGAAAAACTGTCGGCCTCTTTTCATTAGCCTCCCAGAAGAGCAACCTGCTTCCTTACCCCTTTCAAACACGCACGGAACCCCAAGATTAGAGCCGGTTCTAAGTGCTTTGTGCATAATGGTCTACCTTTGAAACAGGTTGACTAATTAATTCTCTCTCTCTCTCTCTCTCTCTCTCTCTCTCTCTCTCTCTCTAGGATCCTAAACACAACTTTGCTTGAGAGCTGGGAGATTGTAGGGCCATACCCCTCCTGGTGGGTGTTCAACCTGCTGCTCGTCATGCTGCAGCTACTCCACTCCTTCTGGGCCTACCTCATAGTGAAGATAGCCTGCCGGGCAATCTCCAGAGGGAAGGTAAGGGATGGAAGGAGCCTCTGCTGTGCAAACCACACACACGCTACGTTACATTGACAGTGCCCTACCCTTTCAAATCGTGGCTTCGTTGAGACCTGTCATTGTAGACAAAGTAGCAGACTTGTCAATGGTATGTTCACAGAATGTCCAAGCGCTGACCTTTCCAAATGTATCCGGTTTTCTGCCTTGGGTTGCCTTGCCTTGTTTGACTCTGCTTTTCTTTTTTTCGTTCTATGCCCACTTGCCACTTCAAAGGCTGGAAAGTGGAATCCTTTACATGTAAGTAATCTAGTACGACTTATTCTGGTGCCAATATGTTTGCGCAGTAGACTAGAGGGGGAAAAGTTACCTGGGAATGACGATATAAGTTTTCTTACTGCAGTTTTTAAAAATGTTATGGGGTTTATTCCAGTTAACAGTTTGTTTAGGTTTTAGAGAACTAAATAGGTTAGAGCTGCTACTCTAAGAATTACAATAAGGGTCATAACATTTGCGTGAGTTCCCCTGTCAGGACAATAGACTCCCTTATCCCTAACAGCCCCTGTTATTCATTCAAAGGTGTCTAAAGACGACCGCAGCGACATTGAGTCCAGCTCGGATGAAGATGACAGTCCTCCACCCAGCCAGAAGCATCACACCAGTGCCACCAACGGGACCAATAAACCTCACGGGACCAACGGCTACCTGACAGGAGCCACGTGTTCAGACGAACACTGAGCGTCCCGACCAGACACTAACCAAGTGGAGCCAAGCTGCAGACACCATCCATCTATCTGTGTTAGCGTGTATGTGGTGGGTACGTGGAAGAGTATGCGTGAATAGGAGTGAGCAGGACATGAGCAAAATGCCTGTTTAGAACTGGAGGTTCCTTAAGACACTTTTGAATGCCATTCTTGGATCCTTTACTGTTTCCTCTCGCAATTTACTCTTTACCTATATATTTGCATCAAACTGCACTCGATATCAAAGCACTCCTGTCGGTACAACCAACTCTATTTAGCTAAAGAATGAAAGAATTCCACTTTAGAGTGTTAGCATGCTGTTTAAACATAGTCTGGCACACTGGAGTGGTTCATTTCTTTGTTGGTGTTTTATATGTTATTTATTTTTTATAGGTATATTTGCAAATTGTGATCAAATGTCTTACCTTCTATACAGTGTTAAAGATGGTATAATCTAAACGGACTGGTAGTATGTTAATTTAATTATATTGTTTGGTCAAATTCATCCATGAATATTGACATAAATGCTGAAAAAACTGGATGTGCTTTTGAAGCTGCAATCTGAACATTATTATGCCAAAATGGTGGATTAATGTGTTACTCTCACAAATTAATTGTTTTTTCTCTACTATTCACAGAACATTATTAGGAAACTTTGAAACATGTTCCACTCATAAACTGTAAATGAAATATCAAAACAGTATTATGTTTGTTCCGATTATATGGCTAGATGCTGTATTTCCAAAATAAGATTTTTTTATTTTTTATTATTATTTTTTTTTTTAAATGTATGTATTCAGATACATTTCTGGGAATAATTTCATAAGTGTCTTTGGCCATCTTGGGAGGTAGATAGAAGGTGTTTCAATTATTAAATAAACTCAATAAGATTACAAATAAAGTCTGGTTATCTGATTAATGACAGCCATCTTGAATTATATAGTATTAATTATTATCAAGGAAAGACTATTCCTAATCAAACGTGGATAAAGATAGATCAGGCTGACAGATGCATGAATGTTTTTGAAATGTTTGTTATAAGTGATTTTTGCATGTCATTGTTCACTAATTCACAACATTTCTAATTTTATATTTCCAAAGATTGCATTTTACCAATGCCTGGTTATGTGATCAAAGATTTTTTTAAATATATTTTAAATATATTATTTTTGATATATATTATTTTACTTCAAATATATTATTTTTAACAAAGTTTTTTTTTTTTTTGAGTTTGCACACAAAACTTACCAAAAAGGATTTAACTTGCCATCCTTTGTATGAATAATGTTCAAAGGAAGAGTTAAAAGACATCTATTTTAGTGAAGAAAATTAACCGACCACCTTATTAGTAGTTATTAATATACATATTTCAACAGATGTATATGACCAACAGCTTTTATGTTTCAAATTGTTCATGTGATTTTGTATATTTTGCAACCAGAAGCGCAGACAAAATGTTGAGACGTTGAATCATTTTCTTCTCTATGTTGTGCACCCTGGTAACTGACCCCAGGTGATTTCCGCATGACTGACTTTGTAGGGAGGTCAAAGTACAGAGTCAATAAACAGCCATAGACTTAAGATGAAGGAGCCTGTAAGCACCTGTACCGTGAGTACCTCCGTTAGTTTGACAAATTCAGCTCTGTGTTCCATTTAAGTCACACCATGTACTGTTATAGTTTAAGTGTTAAAGTGTTCCAGCTGTCTTTGTTTCTTGCCCATTTACTTCAATTACATTTGCTTTTCAATTTTAACTATTTGATATGCCTTCAACCATTTGACGCGTGACTTCCTGTGTTTTAGTACAATCTGCTGTACCAAGATCTCAAACGGTTCTCCAAAGATGGGGAGCATTTCTGTAAAGAACTCATGGCAGTATTTCAACTAAGGTATTGTCAAATACAAACTTAATAATATAAATATAACGTATTTAATATGATATATTTTCAAACTTTGGAACTCTAGAACTTATAGTAATAATTTTTGAAAGGCAATGGGATTGTAAAGGGTTTGAATCTGTCATTTCACTCTTGTAATGATCTCAATCGGGGGTCTGGGTGTAGTAAAGTGCCATTATATGAGGGTGTTTTAGTTTAGGCTACCAGGTTTTGAACTCAGTGTCATAATTGAATTGGGTAACTGGGTCTTGATCAGAATATTATGTGGGGTGATGTTAGGTGCATCCCTTAAGGCCTATGGAACTCAACATGACAACAGTTTCTTAATGTGGAAAAGATGCACACATTCATACTTTCCGAATGTTTGTGTGCAACCCAATATTAAATTTGACAACTTAATTTAGGAGTTGAGCAGTGCAATTTATTGTTGTCTTTCAAGATCAGGAGTGGGGGTGATATGTGCAAAATGGATTGCAAGTAAACATGGTTCAGCTGGTATGGGTTTAAAATACCCCTAAATAAAGGTGACACATTAATGTGTTTGAGAACTAAACAAACAAACAAAACAACAAATGCATGCTGTCCAAATAATTTGGCTTGGAACAGTGTAGACTAAATTCGACATGGTTGTCTCAATCTTTGACTCATGTCTATGGCCTAAGTAGTATCCTATCCTTTATTTAGAGTTGTGCTTTATGTTTGTGGCAGGGCTGATTTGGAACTAACTTATTCCAAAGGACTACAAAAGCTTGCAGCTAAACTCATCAAAGCATCAAAAGGAATGAAAAGCAAGTAAGAAATAAGATTGAGATCAGATATTGGCCAATATACTCTAGGATAAAACATGTTTCTGTAAATGCATTTTATATATTAACAACAAAAACTATAAAGAATACTTTTGGGCAAGGAAATAGATACTCTGTTTTTTTATTTACTATCTTTTTTATATATTTACATTTCAGTTCTACCTACAATGCTTGGTGCCATGTGTCAGATGAAATGTACTCAACAGCAGACACTCACAGGTATCTAATACTTGTTGTAGAAAGTATTAACATGAGGTGGAATTACCTGGACTAAATGCGATGCAATACTTTTGTTTCAGAGCTCTAAGTAATGCATTTCAGCAAGAAGCTGTTCTGGAAATGCGGCAACTTTTGGAAGAGCACAACAAACGGAAGAGGCCTGTGTGTAGCCACGTTGGTTCTGTCCTTCACTATTTTTATTTTTCTGTGAGACTTATTCCCCCATATACATAGCAATGGTTGCTTTCTGCTTCTCATAGCTTGACAGTGTTATTGAAAGAACTGGGAAACGAGTTTCTGCTAACTGGAATGACCAACTAAAAGTAAGATATTTGTTATGTCATTTTATGCAACAATTAATTTTTCTTCAACCAAATTATTTTTGAATCACAAGACAACAACTAAGACATGATCTTTGTAACTATTTACTCGTTATTCATAATTTAAAATGATAAATTAGAAGGTTCCTAAAATGAAATAAATATTCAAAGAAAATTGAACATATATTAATATAATATAGACATAAAAATGTAACGTATACGTCCGTTTGGGTTTGCTGAATATTTCACATAAGGATTTATAGGTGGGTTAAATATGTCATAGTGAGTTTTAATTTCATGTCGGCATCTCTCCAAGTGAAGATATCCCCTTTTTCAAATATGTGTTATAAATAGTTAATTGTTATAGAATGTGTTTCTTTTAAAACAGATAAAGAAGAAACTGGTTGGTCTAACAAGAGAACACGAAGCCTTGTTTAATTTTGTTGAAAACAACAAACAAATTTGCACTGAGAAAGAAAAACAAAAAGTACAGTATATTTTAACCAGTTCGTATTGCCAACCTTACGTTAAAAATAGATATTTGCTTACAGAAAAGCATAAGAGTACAACTTGCTAACTTTGAATATTCTTTAATTGTGTTGGTGATCAGATGCTTAATAGATTAACTAAATCTGCGGAGGCACAGTGTAGAGTGGATGAGGAATATTTTAACATCAACCTGGACGGCCATCAGATCAGACTAAAGTGGGAATATACGCTTAAAAACTGCTACCAGGTGAGCGACTAACATCCTCTGTAAATGATGTCTTGAAAATACGGGCCTAAAGATACCTGCCCTGTACCCACTCATGCTCTTTAGATATAATCAACATTGGCTTCATCTGTGTGAGTTCTGATGTACAGTAGAAAAGATCATTTGAATCGTGTACTTTTTTTGTCGTGTTTTATAGATCATCCAGGAGCTGGAGAAACAACGGATTGAGATGCTGTACAATACTCTGAATCGATACAACCTTCACATGTCAAGCTTTGAAAAAACCCTTATACATGTAGGAGCCCTCCCCTTTTGCATCAGGGATCATCTGTATACATTAGATACTACGCCATTTCTCACTACTACTATCCTTTCTAGAGCCAGAGACAGACAGAACAGGCTATCCAGAGGGTGGACGTGGAGAAAGACATTCAAAGCTTGGTGGAGGAAACCAGTGTCACAGTGGATGACAACATGGCCGAGTTCTTGATGGCAGATTACTATGTGAGACTAACCCCAACTTTACGTTGGGTATTCGGTTTACATGAAAACGTCCCTGTGTGTAAACATACATAGGGAGCTCTGCACATTGCCCAATTTGAAATAGTTCAGGTAGAATTTTTGTTTACACCAAAGTGATGTCTAAATGTTTCATGATTCATAAGGAGGAAGACAGTAAATCATTGATGGAAAAAGACAGAAGAAGAGGCGCCATCAAGACCAAACTCCAGCGGTTAGAAGACTGTGTAACAAAAGCAAGGAAAGACTGTGATGGCAAGTTATTTACCCCAAGTCATGTTTAATACAAACTAAACTTCTATTTTTACTTTGATTTAATAAACAAATGTGCATGGTATGGTTATTTACAATGCATGCTTTGAATTGGCAATCCCATTTGTAAAACAATTTCAGGCCTCGAAAGAATGGTGAAGACTTACTCTGAAAACCCATCTTTTTCAAACAAAAAGAACCTTGAGGAGACTGAACAGCTTCTCGATGAGGTACTCGTTAATGGGCTGTCTGGACTAATGAACTGAACAATCTTGCTGGCGTTAAAAAATAAAAAAATATTTCTTTCATATTTATTGGCTTTGTAGACAACTCTGAAACTGGACCTTCTTGATGCAACTCAATGTAAACTCCTAAATTCTTTGGCTGAATTAGAGGGCAAACCAAGGACTACACATCGATTCAGTGACAGTATAACAAAATGGAAAGACAAGGTACTGCTGTATATTTCACCTGCATTAACATAACAAAAATTATGCAGACGTACTTACTTTATTCATATTACAAAAAAATGACAACAATAATAAAATGCTTTTTTTTTTTCTTCTTCTTCAAGGACAGTGAGCACAGTATTGTCCAATTGGCTCGACCAGTCAAAATCAGGAAGACACCGTTCAGATCTCGTCAAAGTTTGAGGAACTCAATCATTTACAAAGGCCCTGCACTGAACACAAACTCAAGACTAGAATCTTTGCCAGCTACACACCAAGACATAGATATGGTCGAATCCGCCAGTGTTGTAAATGGGACACTGTCCATGACTAATAATGAGGAACAAGGTGACACATATGAAGTGCTTGAACAACAATTACTTATTTCTTGTTTCCACCAAACTCTATTAATATTTTAAATGTTGTTGTTTCAAATAGGAGAGGAATGCATTGGGAAATGCAAGGCTCTCTATGATTTCACTTCAGATCGAGATGACGAGTTGATTATAAAAGAGGGTGAGTTAAAGTATATAAAATTGAGGTTTGTATAACTTTTAAAAAACATTTAAAATTTCCCTTTTTTATTGCATTCTCCAAGGAGATCTTCTTGAAATCTATCAAAAAGAGGATAGTGGTTGGTGGTATGGAAAATTGAATGGGGTCAAAGGCCACTTCCCATCGACCTATGTAGAGGAGTTGCCTATTTTAAGTGATTTAAAATCATCTGATGTATGAAATTATATAATAAGCTACAGGTGAGAAACAGAAAACATTCAACCACAAGACGATCCAATCAACAAGGACGATCAATTAGCTTGTTTCTAATCTGTACGCTCTAGAATTTCATTTAATAAATAGAAATTCTAAGCGAATTATTCAATGTTGTTAATTGGGTTAATATATAACAAACGTGAAATTGCATTTACATAAAACACTACATTTATACCATTGAGATACAATGTGTGGCTGGGTTCACTCTAAATATATACATTAAAAAAAATTGTTTTGAATGTTACAATTTTGTCAAAGCAACAAATTCTTTCCTAACATTTGCCAGGAAGGCAGAAAAGTTATTGGTCTCCAAAAGTTTCCGTTCCAAGGTGGGCATACACTCCAACACCGGATCACTCGACAAGACTGTAGAATTGAATTAATATTAGAAATGTACTCATAGGCAATAAATACATTTAGCAAACGGATATCTGAATATTATCAAAATGTATGCTTCCATTTTGAAAGGGCTGGGCTAATTAACTCAAGACATGGCATTTCCTTTTACAATGAGAAAATATGTTATATTGTATAACAGTCAAAAGGCTAACAGTATGAGACCTAAAACACCTTCCTTACTCTGATAAGCTCCAGCTTCATTGATCCGCAATGTAAAGGTGTATGCATGGTCTTGGTGCGAATGGTTGATGTTTCGGAAGATGAACTGCAACTTTTCTCCTTGAAAATTCAGATCAATAAAGACAAGTTAATAAAAGTAATTTTTTATAACATAATAAAATAGAATAACTGAATACAAGTTATAATCTTTACCGTGTATTTTTCTGATTTCTAATTTAAGGCCATCTTCAAACACTTTTTTAGCTTTGTTAAGATTCTTCAATCTGTCTTTGTTAGCTTTGTTCTGAGACACAATCACTGTGAACAGAAAGATATAGAACTCAAACAGCGGTAACATATCTGTTCCGAATTATCGTCCCAAACCATCCAGATTATCTTGCGCCACAAGAGATTGAATCTCACATTGTCTCCTCTTGGATTGTTCTTGTTGAAGCAGCTGTATCTTCTGCATAAGGATTTCTTTCTCTGTGTCTTTTCGCTCCATTTCAGACATTCTCTCATTGATGGCCTGTGTTTTTTCTTTTATTGACACATCTTTCTGCTCCAAGTCTACACAAAAATACCAAATAAGGAAAGCATTTAGAATTCTATTGGAATCGCCTCTTTGAAACATAATTGCACTGTAAACGCACATAACACTATAACGCTATATTTACCTCTTTTGTATACCAGTGTTGTTTCAAATAGGGCCTCATCATCCCTACATTTCTTCAGACATGTATCTATGACACACAATTTTATTAAATATAGGCAATATGAATTAATCATTAAAATCCACGTTTTGGTTTACAACAAAAAGTTAAAAGCCACAATACCATGAACAGATTTGACGACCTGCTTGTGAGTTTGACGAAGCACCATTCCCAACTCAAACATTTCGCCTGATTTCTGGACAAGCAGTTTGTTGCGAATGTCTTCCATTGTACTGCTGAACCATTCACCGACGTTCGCATCTTTGATGCAAGACATGTTACAATGGTGGCTGATCTGGAGTTTCACAAACACAACTAGTAAGTTTACTGTTTGAATGCTTCACACGTTTGAGATTAATATAGCAAGAAAAAAGACAGTTGCTTAAACCAACGATGCCGATATAAGCCGTATTTTTGTTTTGTATGTGTAGGATAAATGTGCACTCTAGTCTAGCGGTTTGATAACGACTTTAATTTGTGTTAGCTTGCTGACTAATTTGCGAATCTAACGCTTGGAAAGACATAAATAGTACTAGCTATTTAGGTTGACTTGGCTTGGATAGGCTTGGCTCAAAAGTGAGTGGAATATTGATTAATTACCTTGAATATTTGTTTTCTTTTGCAGAAACAAATACAGGATTAGTTTTCCTTTTCAAATGTCCGCGGATATTTGCAACAACAATGCGCAATACCGGAAATTACGTTTGACCAGTTTTAGGTTGAGAAATGTCATTGAATATTAAGTGTTAAAACCTTTTTTTGCTAACTGATATCTGAGTAAATATAATATTTTATAATACAAATATAATATCAAATCCTAGATTTTTTCCTACATATTTTTAAACTTTGTTGACATTTCCCACAATGCAAAGCTTTGTTTTTGTTCAGGGAAAACTTCGCCTACTTCCGCCACACAGTGTCAATGGGTGGTCAAGCAATTTTTAAAAGAATCCATCACGGAACTATCGACCCTCTTTATCGCCAATATTTAACCTTAAGGCGCTGAAATATTCTATATCCACACGGCGAACAGTAAAATGTAATATAATGCCAAACCTTCACTGATTTAAAAAAAATAATAATATTGAAACCTTTGATTCATGTAGGCCTAGTTGCTGCCAACTTGCCAAAGGATTCGGGATGCCAGGAAACCTATATATTCTGTTTTATGGGATTTTTTTTAGACGTCAATGATAATGCCGTGCAGCGAAGGGCTATAATCTTTGATGGACTTTATTTACTGCCATGATGTCATGGCTATATTCAGAGTAGAATCTCACTTCCTAAACTTCGAAGCCATAGTTGAGGTCACCTTGCAAAAAAATATGTATTTACCACCGGGTTTCCCCTCTGTTCGTAAAAATAGGATATGCAAAAATAAAACGTGTTAGGTTAAATGTCACCGACTGTTTAAAATATTTAATTCAACTGGTTTTTACTGCACTCCCTATTTTTCATGGATACAAAAATACTAGCATATTGATATGTCCCTCGTATGTTCTTTATCTCACCTGGTTTGATCAGGATGCTCTCATCTAAAGTATTTTATTTCTAAGGACTTTATCTCTTGCCTGGACAGTTTTGGTCTCCAACAATCTATTGATTTCCCTACACATTCTAAAGGTCATATTTTGGACTTGGTCTGTTGCTCTGGTGTCACTCCTCTAAACTGTTCTGCTGTTGATCT
>JAVQJS010023557.1:0-10878 GCA_036024795.1 Galaxias rostratus | reverse complement strand
ACACTGCCCCCCCCCCCAACCCCCAACCCGTTCTATGTTGCGTTTTTCCCCACACAAGAACATTATTTCCCGTTTATTTTACCTTTTGTTTCTCTCACCTTTTTTTCTAAGTTTCAGTCAGCACCCTCCCCGTTTTTCTCCCACCCTCCCTGTATGTGAAGTGTGAATGCATTAGGACAAGTGGGAACAGTGCAACAACATTGCTAATGTTATCAGATGGGGGCATCTTGTTTGAGAACCTGTTTAAATCCTTCTTCCTCTCATGTGCCTATGTCTAAGTGATGGTGGCGATAACTCTTTTTGTCCAGTCCCTGGAATGCAGTTGTGTGGATAATGAATAACAGCTCCTAACACGCTTGAGCCCCCTGAGTGGATACGTGTGTATTGCTGTGTGTGAGCACACGTGTGTGTGTGTTTATGTGTGTGTGTCAGAAGTTCTCATTAAGCAAAGTAGATGTTGATGAGACAATAATAGAAAGCCAGTACCTTAACATCTAGATTCTGTAATAGGTCAACAACTGCAACAGGTAATAGGATTTCTCATTTTGATGATTTATTTAGCTAGTGGAATATCAGCCAAGTCAGAAAGCGATGTAATTATGTAATATACAGTATTGCTTGTGTGTTGCCTTTTGTAACCTTGATGTTCACTCCAAAATACTACATTTGACCTACCACCCACGGGAAGCCCACAGTGTAAAGCCAACATTGTTGCCATCTGACGTGTTGTGACTACTTAATGCAGAGACAATCAGGATGGGTGTGAATGATGTTGGATGAGCATGTCATATGCATGTGTTTGTGTATGCATGAAAGGGATGTAGAGATGCAAATTATGGAAACAATTGTCATTTGACTTTTGGACTGTGAAATAAAAATGTTCCTTGTCCATGTAACCATGAATAGGCACCCTCCAAAACAAAATGTTTTGCTGAACGAGAATTGTATTTTTACAGTTGGAACAAGGCCACAAACCTAAAAACGGACCGAACTAAGGTGCACAAGAACCAGGATGGCAGTGAGCCAGTCGCCCATTTGAACGTGGTCTGCCACGGCTACAGGCTGAGTGGTGTGGGTGGAGTCCCGCTGTTCCTGTTGTTGGCCCTGGTGGGCCCTTTGCCTCAGCTCCTAGAGGTTAGAACCAGCGGCCCGGGCCGGGCCTGGTCAGAGGCACACGTCAATCTGGCTCTAATCACAGCACACTCGGCCCAATGTGCTGTTTTATTCTAAGTCACTGTTAATTAATTTGACACCGCTTGTGGAGCTGCAGTGGTCTGATGTGAGGTTGAGGAGTAAAAAAAAGAAAGCGTTCACATTATTCCCACATGCGGTATGTTATGGCACCTGCTAAGCCTACTTTCTTTTGTATTTTGGTTTTGGTTTCTAAAAGAGGCCCTTTGCCTGTTTGTGAATGTTATCTGTTGTAGGGGATACTTTTAGCTTTGTTTACCTCCGTATTTTCTCTAACGTGGAAATGGAAAGTTTAAAAAGAAAGAATCTGTTTGCCTGTTGGCCCTGGGCAGGGGTAATCGTCAACCCGGAAAGTTTGATTGAGATAGACACCCCTACGGAAACTCCTGACCCTTTTCTTAATTGCTCTCCACTTTTGATTGAAGCAATTCCTGCCTGTCATACAGGAGGCACTCGTCAAACAGCAGGTTTGGAGTTTAATGAGTGGGTCAGCGTGTTCCTTTTGGGACAGACCCAAGTAGTAAGCAGAACAGGGTAAATAAGCCCTACAAACCATCTAATGTCCAATCTAACTGGTAAACACGAACATTGCTAAATGAAGGCCGTCAAGTGAAGCAGGCCTGAACTAAGAGTGGTCCTTATGTGGATGTTATCTGAATGAAATTAGAGTGTTGAAACCTTCTGCTTTCGAAGCATGCCTGCTGGTATTCTGCCTACTCCCCCCTGTCCCTGCTGCCCCTGGGGAAGGCAGCTTGTTTAACTGGAATGAGATCAGGCCTGAACTTAGCAGGACTTGAACCAACGGATGCAAAGGACTTTTTTTTGGTCCTACTGATACCCCATGTCTTGTTCTTGTGCCAGATAAAATACTTAACTCATCAAGTTGGTTCATCCAGTTCCTTTTATTCCTTGACTCTATAGACTCAGCACGCTAGCTGGCTCACCGCCAGTACATAATGTTTTACCCAATGTTTGCACATACTTCGTAAAATAGCTCAGATGAGATGTTATAGTTGTTGGTTTATTGTTTATGACTTCTATGTACTACAAAACATTTAAAACATCCCACAGATAATGCCTTGTTCAACTAAGATGGGCAAGACACTCACTAGTGGAGGAGTAATGTGTCTTCATTCTATCTCATACAACAAGGCCTTTTGTTTAACAGTGCCAGCATGATTCCTAGAGAGCTTGATTGTGTGCTTGTAAAGCTTTGAACTTGTTTGCCCCCCCCCCCCTCCTTTAAAAATACACAGTATCTATCAACAGCTGACTCCGTCCATCATCAGGATGTTGTCGGATAGTAAATACATTTAGGCAGTAACCTTTCTCCTGGATACAACAGTTAAAAATAATAATAATAATGCATTTTACCATATTTTTCCCTACCATTTCTCTGTAACACGTCAGTCAATTTACAGGGTTTCTGTGCTTGTCACTAAGGATGTCAAAAGCCTGTTTGAGCATTCTCCCGGAACATTTGAGTTGAGACATGGGATTAAGTGCCGTCATGTTGGCAAGTACAGCAATATTTCCCGGCGAGGGATATCCCTTTGAACACAGCATGGCTTCTGCTAGCGGCCTCTTACATTATTTGCACTGATTGAATACCTGCCTGAACAAAAGGTTGTCATGAGTGAGTGTTACGGTAATATCTCTATTTCTGAAGTGTTACGAAATCAAACCTAAAGCTGTACTTATTTTGGCAAGCTTGGAAATAAGATCAAGTGCTGAGCTGACATCAGGTTTTTTTAGGGTAAAACACACCTCCATATGCTTTAGTCTGATGTCTGGCTTTTGAAATGGCCCACATTCTTCAGATTCTGGTGCAACATGGAGTGAGACTTTAAACCCGATTAGGGCCACTGCAGAGGAGTGCGAATCCCACTCCAACACATTCTCAAAGTCTGTCTGATCAGGCATTACACCTCCATTATGTTTCTCACATTCTGACTGATAGTATTTCTAATACGCAGAACGGACATTGTCTCCAAAAAAAAAACAATTCTTGTCCACTTAGAAATGGTTTCAGTAGCCTGGTATTTCAATGGTAGTGTCATTATGCAACATAGCATTTTACAACCACTTGTGTTCCAAAATACACATTAAACAGTGCCAACGCATAACATCTGGTCATTGTTGGAAAACACTTTATCCCCAAATTCACACCAATTGGCAGGCTTGTGTATACGAAGAAAAGCTGCAGTATTAATAGCCAACCCCTCCTACTCATTCAGAAGCTAGGAACACATTCAAGAGAGTAAGCCCGCTCTGTTATCGCATAGGCCACATATTTACAATTTGAGTGTTTACATCATCTCACCCCCAATTGAGAGGGTAACATTTTTAAATTATTCAATATTAATACAATTAGGATTATAATATATTTGCTTCTTAAGAAAAGTTTTGATCAAAGACCCTGTAACCTTCCCTTCCTTTCCTTCCTTCCAGTTTTGAAAAGAAGATCTCTTTGCACTTGGTATGCTCATGTATCAATAGGCTGTTCATTCCAGGGGACCAAGTAGCTTGTGCAATTGCTTTTGACAATTTTTTTTCTCCTGTAGTCAATCAAGAATGAGTAACACATTGTTCCAGTCCATTGAATGGGATGTTAAACATGCTGCGTGATCAAAGGTAGTCTCTGAATGAGCCCCGTGACAGGTCAAGGTCGGTCACGTCCGAATTACAGACATTTCAGCCCAGGTCTGTCAGACTCTACTTTTGACTTCAATAAGGAGAACTCCATTGTTCAGCGTCCCGTTTGGTGAACATGAGCCCGTTCTAGTTAAGAATAGACATCTTTTGCTGTAGTGCCTGCATTTTAAAGAGAAAGGAAGCCTTATCGCAGGATGATGCGATCAGTCAACGGCCGAAATCACGAAACATATCCGAGCACTCAGTGCCGTCCATTAATATTTCAGCGGGTTCGGCAGATGCTCAGGAGGAACGGAAATTGGAAAGAGGCGACATTGAGTATAATTATATATTATACATATTAGAGGTGGCCGTGTAGAAGACCCATGAGTGTTTTTTTACAGGGTGCAATGAGTCATTAGCTTTGTGCCTTGAGTTTCAAAAGACATGTTTTTTTACTGGAAAAACAACCTCCCCTCTCCACTTTTAAGTTGCCGCGTCCCCCAAGTAGAGATACTTTATTAGTATGGTAATCTGAGATAGAAGGTTGTGCAGGCTTTATCATTCTCACAGGGATAGATACTACTGTCCCTTTGTTTCTTATAACCGCGGAAAAACACACAAATCGGGGCTTTTCGCTGTCGGCTGGATGATAAACATATCACTGCAGTTTGTACCCACGTATGATAGCTTTACTATCTGGGCTCTTTAAAACTTTTATCTGGAGTGTGGTAAATTCTATGAGTTTATTGTCACAAAAATCAATGGCTTCAATAGTCATAACGTCATTCCTAGGGATCTGGCTAGCATCAGTTTTGATAAAAACAGATATGGCCATGACTTGCTATAAAACCTTTGTAGGGAGACGTTTATTATGATGATAATTATGAGGATGACATGTTGGCAGTTTTTCTATTAATGCCATTCACATTGCTACCATTTTCACGCAAAATATCAACAAGACTGCGGCCTGCGCTTGCAGTCCCCTTGCCTACTCTATGTGGGCCATGCTGTCTGTGTTTGGTCTAGGAGCTTTGTTTTCACCGTTATAAGTCCCCGTCCTCAGACGACCTGCCACCGTGCTATGTTTCTGTTCATGATACACAATGTTATAGACAGACTGTTTGACACATGCTCACGTGACATGATGGCTGACATCAACACGACTTGTCTTTTTTTTACAACAGCTGAGATGGAACCATTTAATGACAAAATGATTTGAAGTGTTTGGATACTGAGCGACATGCATGTAGTAAAGGGTCTATTCCTCTCTTGCAATGAACAACTTCCATCCCATTATGGATTCACAATGCATCATGCCATACTGTATGTCGTGGCTTAACTGCTTGCTTTTGAGTTAGCTGTGTGAGATGACTTGTCCCCCGTCCCCCCATGCAGCCAACCCTCTACTGACCCCCAACTCCCACCCCCAACCCCCAGAACACTTGAACCCATGCTCGCCGCACCGCTCGTGGGAGAAACTTGACACTTGTTTACATTTAATGTGGGAATGTCATACAGATATTATCATAGCCATTTTAGGGTGTTACGCCCCACGTCAGAGTTATGATATGAAGGAAATGGCGGCCATTAGTGTAACTGGGCGATGGAGATAATACTGGTTATGGTAATGATGATTGTTATGATGATGGCCGTGATGGCTGACGTTTATGTATTATTACCCTCTCCAAATTGTAAAGTTTTTCTCCATCACCCAGCAATATCCATCATTCTTGAGCATAATATTCATCGTTCATGGTCCTTAGTCAGCCTTCTTTATATGCTTGACTTCCTTTAATGTTTCAATGGCCCTGTAATGTGTTCCACCAATATACCACGAGCACTGGGGCATGTCTGCATTCTCAGTGCTGTACTGGGAACGATGAACGTGCAAAAACTTCACCTCACAAATCTGATTGATCTCTTTTGCAGTTCAAAACGTGTCTCACAGGAGAAATGCGGAGGAAAGGCCCACGAAGGGGGAGTCCAGCTATTTGGGAGACTGAATCCCTCCAGTCTGGTACTCTTGTCTCTTGGTGACATACTCAGGGTAGGAGAGCCACTTGCTGCTCAAGGACTGTGCTCTGCGGCTGGCCCCATCCCCCCGTCTACTCCCCTTCTCTCTCTTTCTCTCTCTCTCTCTCTCTCTCTCTCTCTCTCTCTCTCTCTCTCTCACTCTCTCTCTCCTGCTCTCCCTCCCTCTTTCTCCATATTGTCCTCTTGCCCGTTTCCCTTGGTGTTGTAAATTACCAGCGACACAAACCTCCAGGCCTAATGCCCTGCCGTGGACGGCATCCAAGCTGCACTTTTTGGAAAGCCAAGGGGGCCGGCTTCATTGATAACACCAGGCACACTGTCTGTCCCTCCATTTAGAGGCAGCAGGGACAACCCAAACCCTGGACGGGCCCATCAGAGGCCCAAAAGACACCAGGGCTTCACAAGCTACTGCTTTCATCAACTCGCTGAGTGTGAGTTTTCAACATTGCTGGTTGAATGTATATAACTATATAACTGATTAAACACTACGCAGAGAAACATGGGCAAGGTGAGGGGAGAGATCTTATACATGTTGTTTCAGTCAAGCCTTAAGCTTGCACATGGGTCATGGAGCTGGACTTGTTCGACTTTTCAGATGTTATTGGTTTGTTATATTTGCTCGGAACAGTCACATTCCCACAGATTATCTCACAAGGCATGGAAGCTTTTCTATTGGTACTTAGCTCATTCTAGCTTTAAGGATTTCAGCTACGGCTAATTGTTTTTGTTGAGGTATTAATTATGATTTATTAAGCTGTAAACAGCCTGAGCCAAGAACGTGTTTGTTTCCAGGTGTTTTGTAGGCACGCTCTCTTGTCTGTGCCCCTCAGTAGCGGCCCTCCTTATTGTGTGCACTGAAAAGTCGGACTTTCTGTAGTTCAGAAGGAATTGTAGTCACATTTATGACATAGATCATGTAATCATCAACTTATAAAGCTGTTTGTTGTGAGCAATTGTTATAATTGTGTTATGGATACCATTTACAGGAAAAATGACAAGATAACATGTCTTAGCGGTACAAAAAATTACATAGAATAACTATTTTTGTAGGGTAGGAGGGTAGTTGCGGATTAGAGGCCAGCCAGCCACTGAAATGTAGCTGGATAGCTCCCTCATACATACAAAGGGCTTTTAGAGATGCCGTATTGGGACGCTGTAAATGAGTGCTCTGTCCCAAGATACTCTTGCTAATCCTACACTTTGTCTCAATCAACAAAGTCTTCGTGTCAGTTTTGTTATGTGTGTGTGTGTGTGTGTGTTTTCTTGTCAATGGAATGTTGGAATTTCTTATAAATGCCAAAAATGGGATGATGATAGTGGTTGTATTATTATTATACTCTGGCATGAATGAAGATGTCAAAGAAGAATTTGATATTATATTTAGCTAGGCTGTGTATCTGGTATTACATGTCAAAAAGATATTGCAGCTCAATCCAATATCAAACTTTGGTCGTGCACAAGTCAACCACATATTAAGTTGTTGTGTGGCCTTTAGTTTGATTCTATTTTTTTTTACGACAAATTAAGAATCGGAGTAGCATGCGCCAACCTAACCTTTAAAGAAATCGGTGTTCTGATTTCCCGAGCCTTTTTAGGGCATGAAGTGCTGAATACTAAGCATTGTACAAATACTTCTGCTTGTGATCGAAGCGTCGAGACATTGGCACCCCATTATGTGCAAGACCCTCCTCATCCTCCTGGGTGGAACGGCCGCTCACAGACTCCAAGTTTCATCTGACTCTTTGGGCCCATTCATCTCTCATCTCCAGGCAGTTTCCCATTGATGTTTCCCTGACGATAGCCCTTTGGAATTGCATCACATGGGACCTAGGAACAACAAACGATCCCGGCGCCATGACCGACGCCACTTCCATCAATGAACAACAATGTCATTGCGTCTCCCAGCAGTGAGCCTGAGCGCGTGGGCGTGAGTGTGTCTGTGTGTGTTTGTGCGTGCTGGGGGAATGAAACACCACTGCACACAAACGGTGGCAGATTGAGATTGTGACGGAGGGTCCCTAATGATGGCTGGTCTGTGAGCAGTGCGGGCTTCTCTGTAAACCCCCCACCCCCGTTTCTGGAAATTCCATATAATTCTCAATGTGGGATGTTTGGTGCACAGCAGCCAACACAAGGCAAGAGGTGTGAAGAGGACAAACAATTTGTGGACTAGGCTTTCCAGCTAGGTCACTGCCAGCTGTGTCGTTCAACCAAACAATGTCTAGTTAGGCTAGTCAGACAGTGTTGAATGCAAAATACAGAGCGATAGCCAGATTATGCAGTGGTGTACTGTTGCGTTGACAATGTTCTAAAGGCGCGTGAGTTTGGGAGTGTGAATGTTTGTGCATCGTTGTGTGCCAAAGCAACCTTCCGACGCAATTTTGCCCTCCAAGCTGAAACCCTCATATTTTCTCTTCAGTGACATTTTAAGTTGGGACACTAGGAGCAACCAACCTGCCTTTAAACTGAAGCTCAACCCAATACAATATCCCCCATAGCATCTTCCTCTGGGATCTTCAAGGTTGCTGTCTAAATATTGTGCTCCTGAAATAGACGTCTGGTATTGGCGGCAGGGGTTAAGAAACGATTGTCTCTTTCTATGGAAAAATGGGTCAACATGGTCTTGACTGGAAACTTTGCTTGGGATTTCAAATAAAGACATGACCCAATGGGTTCCCATCGCCCGGAGAATAAACTATATTTGTCATAGCTCAAAAATTTGGAAAAAGCGAGAGAGAGGAGGGCAAGGCATATGATGAGTGTCCGGAACAGACACTGACCCCCACCCTCCCAGTTTTTTCTCACCCCAACCCACCCACCCCTTCAAGCCCCACGTGACTATTTATAGGAGAAATTACGCTATGGAAATATTACAAAGCTGCATTCCATAAATAAGCTGGGAATGGGAGAAAAAAAGAAAAGCTTGCTTAGCCGGGTCTCTGAAGGCCAGACATGAGGTTCTCAGGCTTGGCTGGGGGGGGGGGGGGGGTGTATGTATGGATGCATGGCAGAGGGGTGGGGCTTGACGGGTCCTGTCAGACTCTGTCAGGTGAAGTGGCTACTAGCACCCAGGCTGTGCTGCAAAATGGAGGCGCCTAACTGTAACATTATGTAAGAACTCGTGGTATGGAGTTCTCAATTAATCACAGAAATGCATCTTTAAAACCATCCAAACACATCTGGATGCCTGAACAATAATTGTGTGCGCTTTCATATTTCATATTTAAAGAATGTGTTTCTCTGACGCTTTGGTCTCCTCCTTGGATCCCAGAGAACGGTACCGTGTGTGCCTGCGTCTTCCCCTTGGTCCTATCTGGAGTCCACAACAGTCTCCATAACTCTACGTCCTACGCCTCCCCCATATCCAAAGTGGACAACCATTATGGCAGACAAGGAGCTATGAATAAACAGCATTCGTCTTGAGGGTATTTATGGAAACCCCTAGTTGCCTTTTTCTTGGTCGTTCCAGCTTTTTTGGGGAATGGTAAAGTGGAAAATCTGTCTGCTGTCAGGTGGTGGGACAGAGAGATAGAGGAGCTACTCTCAGAAAGGGAAGTGCAGTTGTGTTTATGTGTCTTTGTTTGAGAATAAGAGACAGGAACTGAAAGACAAAGATATACATTCAGAGAAAGTTAAAACATTATGAAGACACCAAACAGCTGCATGAATACACCATGTTAAAGGCTTGTTTATAATACTAACCCATGTAATGCAACTTAAGTTATATTATGAATTTATATATTAAGTCAGAATTTCAGCATTTTACCGTACTTTCTATGTTAGTTTTCTCTAATGTAAACCTGACTATTTGTTGAATGCTGGTTCTTGGAAAGCATGTCAAATCGGGCTAATCCTTATTCCTGAATGAATTTCTCTCGTCTGGGAAATTGGTGAAATGACTGCTTCCTTACGTTTCAGCTCAGGGTACCGCTTCCCAGCAAAACACAGGGTAGCACAGCGTAAACATGTTTTCCCCCCCATGCACACACACACACACACACACACCTCTACACGCACACACACACACATTGCCACAAAACAGCTTTTCCTTTGAGTGATTGTGCCTCCCCCCTTCCCCAGCTGTTGATGTAGTCTTCCAGTAAGTCCTATGACTGTTGCTCTGTAACCCACGACAACCCTTACAAACTGGACAGTCTGGAGCGGGGGGGGGGGGGGCGTGGAAAAGTTGCTGTACGGGTGGATGACTGTGTGCTCATGTGTAAAACACTCGAGCGTACCTGTGCTTTCGAGGAGGCGCATGTGAGACATTGGCGGCCATGTCGTTCTGTCCTCATCAGAGAGGGGTTGATAAAAGGAAGGTATTTTATGCAGGATTGTGTGGGGTAGGTAGGAGTACATGGTGAGACAGATTTCTATTGGCTGTAAATCAGGAAAAACCTGTGCCCGGTCATTGTTACCAAATACCACCCCCCCCCCCCCCTCACTAATCATTTGTCTGACTCGTCATTGAGCTGATTTTGAAAGAGGAGTGAGGGAGTCCACTGACTTGGCCCTTGTAGTTTGGACCTTTTTCTTAGACAGCAGAAATGTGGACTTTTTTCTGAGACAGCAGAAATGTGAACTATGGTGAGGCCAGCTGTGTGCAGAGCAGTGCAACGACAGGCCGCCCACAGGCCTTTGCTCCCGGAAGGGATCCAGCATGCAGTGCTGCCGCTCATCATTGGTGTGTCAGCGCTGCGCAGGGCCCGCCACCTCTACGGTGGTCCCATAGGTGGCACAGAGATAATGGCTCAAACAGGTTTGAACCTATTGGAATATGATTGACATTGCGGAAGCCCCACTGGTGATCAAGCCGTCCTCTAATTATAATGACTGGTTGGACGGAGCTGTTGCACAGATAGATAGACAGCTGTCTGGATTCCATCCGATTCGATCAGTACAATGCGGTCACCAAGAGATTTCGTGGGCTGTCTTTCCATTTGTATTACAGGTTGAGGAACTCTTCGGGGGGGGGGGGGGGGGGGGCGGGGGGGGGGGGGGGGGTGGGGGGGGGGG
>JAVQJS010023554.1:0-13064 GCA_036024795.1 Galaxias rostratus | reverse complement strand
CACACACACACACACACACACACACACACACACACACACACACAAACAACACATACCATAGATAATACAAACAAATACATCAATTTAAATACTACATAAAAAAGGCATCTCTGTGTATCTGCATCATAAAGACTTTTGACTGCAGCCGGATGGCTTTCACCAACCACCTGAGCACTTACCATTTGTTCTTTCTCCTGATGTAGTCTTTTTGAGAGAGGTTAACGAGGTAGATCATGGGCTTGGACGTCAAAAATAAGTATTTGTTCAACACGTCAATCTGTGGCCAACAGAGAGAAGGCAAGCACTAAGGAGTCAAACTTTCCAAAGTCGCCTTTGAAGAGCACACTGAGAAAAAGTGCAGTCAAATCAAATTAGGGTCTGGTCTTAACTCTACAGGGAGCATCTATAAAGCCTCTACATCAATATCACCACAGCCAGATGTCATTACTTTATTAAAATCCTGTAATATGTGAAATACCTATGAAAAAGACAGCATGCACATTAAGTTTGGATTTGCATAGAGGAGCCCTTTGCTCAAAGGCAGCAGTTGGGACTTTCAGGTCAGATGAAAAGATTGCACTGATAAATCGCAATAATACATTTGAGTGTAACATCAAAGACTCACCTCCTTGTCATTCCAATCCCGATAGTAGCGTACATGCTTCTTTTCATCCACTACCCACTTCTTGATTTTCAACATTACGTCCTGTTTGGTATTAGAAGAGAACGAACGACAACCCATTAACGGAGATGAAAAAGAATATAAACCCAGCAGGGTACAAATAATTATTTCCTAAATGCATGGCATCCTGATGCCAGAATGAACAATGTCTGCTCGTATTCAAACAGGCAAGGCCTGGCTGTGACATGAGGCTCCTTCGCTCTTTTAAATCATCCCCGATTGCCTTCTGGGGAGTCTCAGTCCCAGCAACTATTAGAGACAACAAAATTCTTCATGGACAATCGGAGTTGGTTGGGAGAGAACAAATGGGTAGAGAGCCCAGAGAACTTGTTAATTGCTAAGTTGGTCGGTTGTATTGGGGTAAATGATTAGTTCTTCTTCCGGTACTCAGCGTTGCGCAGTCATTTTTCAATAAGCACCAGTCAGGTACTAATTATGCACTGTTCCTTCTAGAGAAAATATTAGGCATCTGCAGCTATGTTTGCCACATTCATTACCCAGGCAGTTGTGGGTTGAGACCACAGGCAGGACTGGGCTCTGACAGGATCTGGAAGCAGGAATGGGTGGGAAAATGGGTGGGAGTGCAGTTATAAAATTTGTAATAAAGAAATTGAGCCTATTATTGTTGATCCGGCCTCACAGAAATTAGCGGAACACATTATTTTTGTTCCTGTCAACTTAACCTCCCCCTTCATATAAAAACTCCCCCACCCCCTGCAACACTCCCCCAACCTCCTCTTTCCTCCCCAAAGCCTCGCAGCACTTCACAATCACACTCCCCCTTTGAAAGAACAGAGGAAAAGAGCCTGCCAGAGCCTCGATTACACAATGGCAGAAAAAGCTCCACACACTGACCCCCAGCCAGCTGCATTCACTCTCTGCACATCTCTCTCCGCAGGAATTCTAAAGGCCTTTTAGTCAGGCAGCCAGAGTGCAGCCAGCGGGAGAGAGCGCAGGAAGAGCGGGGCGCACTCCGCCCGCGCCGGCCCAAGTCTTCACTGAGAGATTAATCATCTGTGAAATGGAAACAGCAAACGGCCAGTGACACAGGCTGAACCCGCCGCGGGTTTCCCTCATCAGCTCGCGGCGGCCGTGCCGCGCTCCTCTAACAGGCAGGTGTTAATAAAAGGCATGTGGGTCCCACTGGGGTCAAACGTATACGCCTGCCACCAGGAACCACTGCTGAGAGGCCCAACTGAAATTATTGATTTTTAAGGAATAGAAATATAGACAGCAGTAGTGAAATATTAGCATTGGTACTAAAGGAAAAGAATGTTAGAGTGAGAACAACAATGCCTCGCTTAAAAACAGCCTATATTTCAATGAGGCATTAAGCTGTTCATAATTAAATATTTATTGTATGATTATAATGAGTAGCTAAATATACGTGTGGTCAAAATCATCTGACTAAGTTGGTTAAACTAGTGGAGACCATACATGATAATAACAATAAATTTATCAGAGCAACATTGTTTGAGAAAATATGCAGGATCAAAATGTAAAGCCTGTGCCAAAAGAAAAACGCCAGAGAGCAGTGCTGGAATAAAATGCAGCCTCAGAAATTAGAACTCAATTGAAAGTTCTCTTAATTACACTGTGAGTGTAAAATCTCAGGGTGTGATTACCATTGTTAGAGCTACATAATGTTTACCTTGTTATGTCCTGGCAAGCAGTGGCCACATAAAACACTAACTCATTCCTTGAGAAACTGTTTATAAATGAACATGAGCAAATTGAATCTGTGTATGAACCTGCAAACAAAATAAGAGTTTGAAGGATGCTCTTTATAAATATCTTTTTTTTTTCTCTCTTTCTCTCTCCAAAATCCACCCATGTGAAGTGTCACATAGCCCCCGATGAAAACCTGCTATCCCCTCCACAGCTCGGCAGTCTATGATAAGGCCCATTCTTTTACGTCTAAAAGGGTTTTCTATAGATTCCTCCTGGTGAGACACACACAACCTTTGACAAGAAATGTAGATCATTTTTATTCATTGCTTAAAATTGTCTGCAATTATGTGCGTCAGCGGCCACCTGCCCGGCCTGAATGGTTCCCGTCGCCGCGACAGCAGAGGGGGATTAGTCCGAGGGGGACTGGACGGCTCCGGCAGCAGGTGAAACGGCCCCTCTCGTTAGTGTAATGAGCGGTCAGAGGCTCTGTGGGCCGGGGCCCGAAATTGGGCATGCCGCTCAGCACTAAAGGCAAGATTACCTCGCTTACTGGTGTATTCTGCATTGGGGTCAGCATATCTCTGCCCAGAGCTGAATGTCCATGTCACACATCAACCTTGACATATATTCCCTTTCTGAAATGATCGAAGGACACACGCAGTCAGGAGTGAGAACTCTGATGTTGTAGGCAATTGCGGTGCCCTATTACTGCCGCAACATAAACATGTGGCTATTTGTTTTAGACCCAAGTAACAATGTATATTTAATCTTGCAATCCGTTGTTCCAGTGTCTCCCCTGAGTAGACCCTTGTGCACTCCCTCTTATCAAAGCACATTTCAAACATTGACTATATTCATATCTCAATGTAGGCTTGTGGGTCAACCTATTGTGTGGCCTTACCCAATTTCCCCAGCTGCCATGGGTGCAAGAGCACAAGCACGAGCTGGGCTGTGATTTGAGTATTACTTCAGATGAAAAGAGGCTGGTGGAAACACTTTCATTAGCCCAGCACTGTGACCTGGGGTTAGCAGCTGAATAAGTAACTCTCTATTAATGATTTCTACAGCAGAAAACCCCTGACCTCCGATCACTTTCAATCTCTGCGAAAAAAAAAAAAATGGTGCAGAGAGGAGAAGGGAGACTTGGAGGGGGGGGGGGGTAAAAAGAATACATGCATTTCTTTTGTCTTGGTGGTGTGGATGTGTGTAGTATGGTTATTATTTATGGCGTGCTGTGAGGGGGAACAGTGGGCGTGCTGGGACATTGACTCACATATTCAGGCTTGAGTTTTTTGTCGCCTCCTCTGACGGCCACCTTCTCTAGCTTTTCGATGGCAGGCTCGATCATCTCCTCGTCCTTCAGCCGAAGCTCCTCGTGAATAATCTCCATGTCTCTCACAGGGTCCACCGTCCCTTCCACATGGATGATGTCCTCATTGTCAAACGCACCTACAGCAACCAGAGGAGACATTTAAAAACACAGGTAGGTGCTGTGACATATTTTTTAATTCACAAGACTTCATACTGAACACAAAGAAATACTTCTAAGCACATTTATATGCACATACATTGTGGCATGTATACACATGCAAACACACACACACCCATGTACACGTGCCTGCTGCAGAATAAGAATCAATGATATTGACTGTCTCTGAGATCACATGGTAGAATGATAAGTGGTGGCCAACAGTGATTATTCTCAGAAAAGAATATTGGAAAATAAATGCAGCCATTTCAACAGACACAGTGGGGGATATGGAGAAATCAGATGTAACATATTTGACTATTCAACTCATTTGAAACACCCTAGTGTCTACTTACAGTGTCATGATATTCCATCAACAATAGAGGGCATTCATTTCCTCAAATGGAATATTTCTGTTGTTTGCCAATCTCGCACAATACAGAGTGGCAAATGTATTATTGCGCTTTCTGTTTGCAGCAGCAAAACAACTTTTTGTCCCAGTGCCAAAGTGTAAATCTTTCCCGAGGGCAGTGACATGTCTGTAGTGGAACCATGGCCTTGGTAGGGCAGGTGGCCTACGCTGTATATGTGACTGTGAAACCCCTTTTATGCTCAACAGAAGCTCATTTGAGCAATAAGCAACAGCATTTAGGCCACAGAATCTTTTTACCGGTTGGGAAGAATATACAGTAAGATGTGACATACTAAGAAAATAACATAAATGCTTAGAAAAATGATCAACACAAAAGTTTACATATCAAGTCCTTTATCTGGCACCCAAACAATTTGCAACCGTCATATCTTAAGCACGAATCATGAGTTGACAACAATAGTTCTTATCTGACTGGGAAGTGGGCGTTGATGGAATGATGCTTCAGGTTTAAGAAGTGTTGCCATATTGACAGATGGTGGACACTATGTTCGGCATCTGCATGTTGGAGTCCCTAATGGCAACAACGCTCCTGGATGGAGTGTCGACAGCTCTTTAGACAGGACTGTTGACAGATGAAACCCAGTGAGAAGAACCACGTCATTGGCCTGACTGATTCATGCCACTTATCATGATTGTCATACCAGGGATTTAGAACATGTTCAAACAATGATGTAAGGTGAGGCAATTGATGCATCATGGCAGTGAGCAGGTAACGTTTGGTTCAGACAGGGCAACTTTATTTTACTAACCTAAACCTTATTAAATCTCTTGATTGGTAAATAGATTAATTGTATAATTAACACAAAACTAATAAAGCAGTTTTAGACCTTTGGATTGGATTGATAAGTAATTTAGCACAAAAGAAAGTTCACTGAAGAGAAGAAAAACAACATATACTCAACTTGTTTGCATTGTATGCCAATCCTATTTCAGTGCCACCAAGTTCAATAAGTTAGTGAAAAATGTCAGTTCAACAGCAAATCCAACTTTTCACAGCTGAGCTGCCCTATTACTCAACAGAAGCTTTAAACTCTTGAGCAAGCTGTCATTCTATGTGCCGTCCTCATGGTAAAACGAACTTATCCAATTACTCTTGCCTAATCAGCCTGTTTTGGTTCCTCTCCTCGTCCAGAGGTACTCCACAGTATAAACAGTTCACTTACGCCACACAGAAAGGGGCTAATCAGTGGAATTATTGTTTTGCTGCTTCAATTTACCAGCTCCCAGTTCTACACTGATTAGAACGAAAATTTTCCATTGTGTGTGCAGTTCCTCTGTGAACTCAGCATGAATACAATGCAATGGTAATCATTTGTGAGCAGTAACAATGTACATGCACATGGTCTTCGTGTGTAGTTTAAGGAGTTAAACGATTGCAAGGAAACAGCTTGTGAATTTTCTTGTAGAAAATCTCATTATCGATATTAAGAGGTTGTACAATTTATGGTCTACTAAGACTAACAATGGTAACGATAAATGTTTTGTTAAATATATGCGAATGCCTGTTAATTACAAACTAAATGACTAAATATGGCTAGAACAGTCAAACAAAGACTCTATAATGAAAGTAGAAAATGGATTACTAACCTATTCACTACAGTATTTCAACAAGAGAGTCCATAAAACATTTACAATAAGTTTATGAACCCTGCTATGAAGCCTTTATAAGCCTTTTTAAAGCCTAATTCTAAACATTGAAGAAAGCTTCCTGTTGTTCCAGTTGTAGCAGCTGATCACCGGCCTTTCAGACATCCAGTGGCAGTCTCCTACTATATATTCCAACGTAATTTGCTTTAATTATTTTCGCCTAATTTAACATTCACATTTACTTCACACCGGACCCATTCAGGCTGTGGCGACGGCCTACAATCTACACACAGGGAGGAAAAAAGACTCAAACATTTTAAGGGGGAAATCTCCACAATTAGTCACTTAACGACTGGGTCTGGGCAGGCCTCTGTGAAGACAGCTCTTATGAGACTGCGGCGCCACACAAGCCACAAGCAAGACCGTAAAAAAAGAGAAGAGAATGGGGAGGTCTGGTTTTAGGAGTCAAGTCTTTTTTACAATTAACATTTTACTGCATCATTTCATATACTGTATGTTTTCACAGGACCATTAGCAGGTGTCCCTTTATTGACAAAACAAAGAGCTTTATCTTCAAGATGCCAAAAAGGCTCTCCAATGATTAGGCCAAGCTTTAGCTCAATATAGTCTTGGTGATACTTCCAAGATACCTTACCAGATTATCAAAGACATCTCAGCATAATTACATGACTTAAGGTGGGATAGCACAGGCAGGGATATTTAAGAAAACAAACAAATCTCTGAAGAGAACATATTGCAGTGGACAACGTTCAAACACTTAACAATTGTATCCTTGTTTCAGTTATCACTTGTGGTAACCCACAAGTCATCAGCGGATAAATGGTGATCCAATCCCTTCTCTGGCGTTGTTTCATGGGAGGATATATGGTCAGCATAATTCAGTTAAAATTACAGTAGTCACTGCAGCTTCAAACTTCCTGCGCGTGTTTTCACATGCGAGAGGAGGTAAGAGCACATTAAAAGCAAATGCATTCCTGGCTCACTTTTCTTTTTTTTTTCTGTGCAAACAGAGTACCACAACTCTCCTGGTATTCACTGCAATAAAAGCTACTTTATGAGTCTGTCAGGAACAGCACATCATGGACATCTTACAAAGAGAATGGAAGCAGAGTTTGCTTGTTCAGCCCTTTTTCCCAATGGGGGAAATAGCAAGCAGTTAGACACTCATAATGCTGTGTGGTTCTGAAACGTGATTCCATTTTTCAAAACAGGTTATCTAAAAATGACAAGGATTCATGCTATGAATAGCAGTACCGCACAAGGTGTCTCCAATTCCAATGTAATCTACCGTCAATTGCAGTGCTTGAAATCAAACATTCTATCAAATGCATATCTTTCAGCAATATTTTGACATCAGCGAATATGTCACCAAAAACGTAAAGATCAAATTGGAGAAGGAAGAAACCCTTTTAGTGTAGCTGGATATTTATGCAGTCGAAAAATGAATGTAGAGAGGAGGTCCCAGTTTTCATTAACTCTCATAGACAATAATGGTGTTCATTCCTTTTTCATTTAACTGACCCTGATGTCAATTCTTATTTTCAAACCGGTGAGTCTGAGAATCTTGATTGAAAGGAACCATCATATGCACACCAGTGTTGTCCCACATCATTCCGAGAACAAACCTTTTTAGATCTTTAACTATCATAGAGCTACTGATTGCACAGGCACCCGCAATTTCCTAACCAACCGCCACCTGAACAATGATGTGTTCGGCTTTCAGACCCTCCAGCCTTTCAGAGGTGAATCATTTCACAGTTTGGAACGAGATCTCCATAGCAACTCCCCTTTGAGGGGTTTAGAATCACCATCCAATAATTCTATGATCATCGGGCCCAGCCATTCCCAATGGTTCTTTTCACAGCGGACAGGAAAGGAAGGGGGGGCGTTTGTACGGGGGCTGGGGGGGGCGGCTGTAGGAGGAGGAAGAGAGATTCTACAGTCTATTTCAAGCAATTCATCCAGCAGCCCCATTAGAATTCAAAATATTTCGACCTTCAATCACCAAGCATGTTATCTGGGGTGGTGGTGATCTCCAGTCAAGATGGGTAGACATTTAACTGTAATCACCCATGATGAGTGGAAGCTGACAAAAACTCTCCATTTGGGCTGAATCAAAATGCTTAGACATGGTGACAGCAAAAACACACAAGATGAGTTCTGGTACCCATCACCATATCTACATGTCTACAAAAATATCATAAAATTACAAACCCCATATAATATGAATATATGGACACATGCACGATATCGGGAGTTTAGAAATATTTATTGAGTAAAGAGTAACTGAGATAATAATAATAAAAATTAAGATTTCCATACACGCAGAGGTTTTTGGTTCTTTATCAATATTTTATATACATTGATTCTGTAGATATTGCTAGTTTTTATTGATAATATTATTTGCTTTTTTATTTCAATAGGTGTATTATTGTTACAAGTGAACATGATCAAATCTCAGTAAAAGCATGGCATGGATGAGGTGGAAAACTATGCGTTATAAACAACAAATACAGTGCAGTAGACAAATAAAAAATCCCAGCTAAACTGAAAACAAAGCCATACAAGTCTCCACAATGTATGGAAACTTGGCACTTTCCGTCTCCTATGCAAGATGTTGCCAATTCATGTTTCATTGCAGATTTCAATTTGGTAGTCCAGTGCTACTGCTCAGTTAGACAAGCCATGCAGCGTGGACAGCCATGATTATAGCTTGACACTTCTACATCATACCATCTTGAAACAGAGCATATAGCTCAGTCTTAGAACGGTGGGAAATGACAACAATTTAGTGACAGCTTATCGGAGAAATCCATACCGAATTGCTGCCTTTCACACAGCGGAGACATCAGACCAGTCAATGGTTTCTTCACCACAATGGAGTGAAACTCACTAGTACCAGCTCACATTAGTACAGCTAAACAGAAGTATAGGATGATATAGCACAACTAGCGCACGCGGCGTGGGTGCTCCACTAGACGCTATACTGCACTACCTGAGTGACTAGCATTGCCAGAATGTTTCGACATGTAAAGATGAGTCCAGTTGTCAACTGCTGTTTTCTGAGAAGCTTGTTAAAACAAATCTTAAACCAATGCAGGTGTTGAAGGCAGGGACATCAGAAAGACTGGGGAGGAAGCCAAGAAAAACAGCTGCTTTCCAAATGACTAGCCACATTAGGTCTCTTTGGATGAAATGTGTTATACAGTCTTTTGGCCACTGGATTCCTACTGGTTGAGAACAACCCACGACTTTAAATGCAAATATGGTATTTGATTAATCAAAACAGCAGACTTCTGTCACATAGTTAACTTAGGTGATTGGGAGGGATCAAGGGGAACATGAACTTATGTGTCTCTTGTCTCTGAAGGAAAAGAACCAGCCACCTCACTGTCCGTGCAGAAACGCTGAGAGTATTTACTCTACAAACCATTTCCGTATGAGATCTGGGAACCTTAGACATTCAATGGAATCAGCTTTCAGGATACTATAATGCGCCTTGATAGTTTTTGGAAGGCTTGTTGAAAGCAAATCCCCTGTTTACACAAGTTTTTCAAAACCATTTGAGTTAACGCACACACGCACATACACACACACACACACACACACACACACACACACAAACTTTCAGAACCGCTTATCCTATGCAGGGTCACGGGGGGGCTGGAGCCTATCCCAGCTGATTTCGGGCGAAAGGCAGGGTACACCAAATCGCCAGTCCATCGCAGGACTAACACATAGACATACAATCTCTCACACACACATTCACACCTACGGACAATTTAGAGTCACCAATTTACCTGCATGTTTTTGGAATGTGGGAGGAAACCGGAGTACCCAGAGGAAACCCACGCTAACACGGGGAGTACATGCAAACTCCACACAGAAAGGGCATCAGGTGGGAATCGAACCCAGGACCTTCTTATTGTGAGGCAACAGTGCTAACCACTGTGCCACCGTGCCGCCCTTCCACATAAATGCAAAATTAGGCAAGAATTTAATGCAAAGATGAAATATGATCTTACTTTAAATACAGGCGTATAAACTATGTTTACTTTCTGCCAAACTTACCATTTATAGTCTGATTTGAATACTGTAGTAAAGGCCATTGAACAAGACTCTGGAGTTGCTTCCAATACATTGGAGAATAAAAAAAAGTTGATGAAGTACAAAAGCAGGTAAGAAGGCCATCCTTTAACCCACTATTTTCTGTTTGGAAAAATATAAAAAAAATTCTGTCGACTAGTCTCCCTTTACATACCATACACAAGTAATGTGTATTTTAACCACAACCAATGTAACCCAAAATATGTATAAAATCAATGCATTGACGAAAATAATAATTTATATTGCCATTAGAATAAACATTTGCAAGAAATAATGTAAAACAGCTTAACAATGATGTGCTCATCTTCTAACATAAATTTGTGTTCTCATATATTTGTGTTTACAAAGAGATAGTAGTGTCAGTCATCCCAAGCCACAGCAATGAAAACCCATTGATGATACGACACTCTCAACTTTGTTCACTTACGCCTTACCACTGGCTAACAGGGGAGGGGTATTTTTGGCTTACAAGACCGTGTAAAAATAGAATTGACACATCTCATATTTCTCTTCAAGTAACAGTGCTCTCAAGTAACACAGTCAAAATACATTGGTTGTCTAATTGTCCCAGGATATATACATATAGTACAGCACTGTGGCGCAGTGGTTAGCACTGTTGCCTCACAGCGAGAAGGTCCTGGGTTCAATCCCCACAAGACCCAAGGGCCTTTCTGTGTGGAGTTTGCCTGTTCTCCCCGTGTTAGCATGGGTTTCCTCCAAGTCCAAAAACATGCAGCTTGATTGGTGACACCAAATTGTCCGTAGCTGTGAACAGGCGTGAGTTGTTGTTGTTGTTGTTGTTGTTGTTGTTGTTGTTGTCCCTATGTATTAGCCCTGCAATGGACTGGCAACCTGTCCACGCTGTAACCCACCTCTCGTCCATTGTCGGCTGGGATAGGCTCCAGCCCCCACACGACCCTGCTTAGGATAAGTGGTATTGCTGATGGATGGATAGATATATACACTTATATATATGTACAGCACCAACATAATAATTTTACAATCTTTAGCAGTTATGTTATATTTATTAAACGCAAATTTGAAAGATGGAAAAAAGTGTATTGATAAAACTCAATTGCAACAATTATACATAAATATATTACTATGATGATTTACTCATGTTGTTGCTCACTTAGTTATGTTTATATCAATACTCAAATTTAGGTGATTGGCGGCCAATTTAGAATTATGGCAAACGTTCTCAAGGTGGTCACCATATACCTACTAAATTACTACTCGGCAAGCTTAATTCTGTTTAGCGACAGAACACAGATCCCCAGGCAAAGTTGGTCAAGGGTTATGTACAGTGTTTAGGGATAGGAGGGATACAGAGATGGTAAAATATTTAATTGTTAGACATTAAAAACGAAAGTCCACGTGTGGAATACTTCAGGATTTTGAATAGGACAAATCAAAAACCCAATTTCCATGTTTCTCAAATTTCAATTTTCCATGTTAAATGATTTTGGATTATTCTGTAAGAGGTCAACTTTAAAAATTACCATGGGTGCTGGAGCATATCCCAGCCGACATAGGGCGAGAGGCAGGGTGCACCCTGGACTGGTCACCGACCTATCACAGGGCCAACTCATAGAGACAGACAACAATTCACACTCACATTTACACTTACGGACCATTTAGAGTCACTAGTAAACCTGCATGTTCTTGGACTGTGCGAGGAAACCCACGCTAACACGAGGATGTGAGTTAATACACGAGCCGGGCAGAGATACAGTCAGTGTTGATACGGGCTAACCCCTCTTTATTAGGTTAGAGCACAATTTAACACACGTTTATGTCACACACGTCTAGCCTGCTCCAGCGTCTCCTACTTCTTTCCACCCAACTCCTCACTGAAACAAACAGACCCCCATAAATGAACCCACAACTCACTAATCATTAGATTCCCCACACCTGTTGCCAATCCATGATTAGTCCGCTGCAGGTCTCCCCACCATGGCCCTGCAGCGCCCTCTGGACAGAACAGATGCCGTCACAACCCTCACAGGGGAGAACATGAAAACTCTACACAGAAAGGCCCTTGGCAACAGTGCTAACCACCGAGTCACCGTGGTGCCTGCCTTTGTTTTTTTATAATGTTTTGTGATATCAATTATTGTGTATACCACCTGAAATCCTATATCGTGAATACATCAAGATGAGGAGGACATGCCATAGGAAAATGGACTGGGTGAATGTGAAGTGGAAAGAAGGAGCTATAGAGCACCCAAGCCAACCGGATGGCAGCAGTTGTGGCGTCATTGTCATCTTCATATGGTAAGATGAATGTTTTCTGCAGTGCAGTCACAGACACTCTTGTATACAGGATGTTGAAGAAAAAGTTGTTTGTGTTTGTTACATTCCAGTATGCAAGTTTTAGTGTAAATTAATAACCATAATAATTATACACAAATATGTGTCTTATATATATGTAAATATATGTCTTATACGTATACAAGACATATATTTATACAGTATATATAAGAGATAGGTTTGTGTATATGTATTATAGTGGTTATTATGTGGGGCAGCAAGGTGGCTCGGTGGTTAGCACTGTTGTCTCACAGCAAGAATATTCAATCCCCACCTGACCCATGGGCCTTTATCTGTGGAGTTTGCATGTTCTCCCTGTAATGGGGTGGGCTTCCTCCGGGTACTCCGGTTTCCTCCCACAGTCCAAAAATGTGCAGGTTAATTGGTGACTCTAAATTCTCCATAGATGTGAATGTGAGTTGTCTGACCGGTGACCTGTCTAGGCTGTACCCCGCCCCTCGCCCTATGTCGTATGTATATATATATATACATAATGTTTGTTAAGATGGCTAGAGCATTGACGTAAGCCTTTCCTGCAATCCCCAGAAGGAAAAAACAAAAAAGAAAATATCACAGGAGAGTCAAAAGCTGGCTCTAATAATACTGGAAGCTTTGGGTACATAAGAATCATGTACAAGGATTTATAGATTTTATAGAGCATTTGCACTGCAGTATGGATTTTAAATCTGTCATTTTTATACGCCGCACATATCGGGGCCTACAATCGCAGAGTGTAGTGTAGTAGTGGTCTTTAAACAGTTATTATTGCATTTACGTTGGAG
>JAVQJS010023551.1:0-15232 GCA_036024795.1 Galaxias rostratus | reverse complement strand
TAATGATATGTGTATTTATTTTTTATTACTTATCATAACAATCAAGTTACAATTATTCTAGGAATAAAGACTTACTTCATTGTTAAATTGTCAACACGTCATATTCATAAAAAATCCTGCAATTTCTCTCCATTTCAAGCATGTTAAGGTTTAGAGTTTTTCAAGGCTATGCTCTAAACTCAGCCCCTTTTTTGGGAATTTGCTATTTTCACCCCCTTGAAGAATCCACTCTATCAACCTGCAGCTTTCTGTCAAACAATATGATGTAGCTCATTTTTAACCGTCCCCTTGGTGGAATCATTCCAGGCTCTATTTCGTTACAACAATGCACAGTTTAAGGCAATAGCAGAAACTCCGTGTCGCATCCATTTGATGTGCCTGTATAACGACATAATTGCAAACACACAAAGCAAGGAATGGTAGGATGCGACAAAAAAAAACAATTGTAAGACCTGCATATAGACAATGGGCACACTGTGAGTCTGACCACAAGTAAATATGCTAATATTGCATCTACAATAATGATTGATTGTTGTTTACGTTTAACTAAATTAAAACAACGAAGCTGATTTCTAGATGGACGATTTTTTTATGTATAAATGCGGTGTATACCAAACCAAATCGAAAGTACAGTGTTGGCCTACAAATCAAGATTTAGGCTTGTAGTCGATCTAAATAAGATAGATAACATACGATTTTATACATTTGATGTCTTTTGTGTTTTTTTTTTCATAATGTCGTTGTATGTTTTACTTGCGTCTCTGCAAAAACTCACAATGTCGGAATTTAAACAGCCTCGCGTACATGGTGGCTCGCTGTGCGTGGTGCCACAGTGAGAAAGTAACACCTCTTGCTAAATTTGAGCCGGATTAACATGCCAATGAGCCTTGTTAAGTATGTGCAATGTTACCCAGTTTGTAGTCTTTATTGTCATTTAGATCAGGGCTACAGTTGCACATTAGCAAGACGGGAAAGGACGATTTTACAGGACAAAATTAACCTAGGTATATTCACAGTCCCTGACACAAATCATGTCCATAAACATAAAAACAACTTTGTGTCCATATTATTAATTCAAAAAGAGGTGTATTATGTATAAAATCTCGCATTAACAAGCCTCGCGTTAAAGTGTTAACATTACATTTAATGACCCGATTTACACGCTTCTTTTTTAGGCTGACATCTATTAAGCACACAAGAAAGACGAAATCTCCAGTGCTAATCATAGCAAATTATTGCCATTTTTTAATAGCAAAAGGAGTCAGGATTAACTAATCTATGTATCACCTGTTTTGGTTGTGGTCTGTAGTAGTTTATTGCACCCTTTAAAAATGGGCCCTGTCATGTACCATCAATATGATGAAGTTTTGAATGAAAATGAAAAGCGCATTATGTATTGAATTGAAATTCATATTTCAGAAGCCTGTCATGTTTTAACCCAATGTGCATGTTTCTCGTGGCACCTGTAGTGACCCCTGAACTCAATCTGTTCATGCCTATTGATGCGAACGTATTTGTGCCATCCCCATAAATTACCTTTTCTTTACGTTGGTTATGAGGCCAATAAAGTGTCAGATTGCACCAAAAAATGCTTTATTTTCTACACACTCAATTTAAAGCAGATCATTTGTATTGATTCGAATTGTTAAACAATGAGCAACCTCTAGCTTTAGGTGCTTGTCTAAGAAGAACACCCAAAGGCACATCTAAAAAAAAATCATCCAACGTTAAACATATTTCTTTACCTTTATAATTATGTTTGATCTACTGTTTCTATTTTTAAACATCTTGTTTAAAAAATCTGTTTTTTTAGTTGCCCCCTTAAATCAATTGCTTAGATGCCACATATATAGTCATCTGGGAAATTGATCTAATCATCATTACTTCTAACAAAGGCTGGAAGAGTAAAAATCTGTCAGATATTGATGTACTGCTGTGATTGAATATGGAAATAAATGTTGCAAAAACCACTGTAAATAGTACATTTATCAGATTCACGGTTTAATGTTTACATGTTAAATTGATATGTATATATGATTGGATATACATATACAACTTTATCTAAATTCATTTAAATTTGCTATACACCTGTTGAAAAAATGCAGTAAAATCCATACTTTCTATAGCATTTTTGCACATACAAAAGCCATGAACATGAACGAACATCCATTAATCCTTTTAGAATTCTTTCTTGAGATGCCATCAATGGCACCACTTGTTCTACACTGTGTATGTCTAGGTATGGCCTTTGTCATTAACCAATAATTCACCCTTCTTTAGACCCCTATAACTTTGCTGCTCTGTACTTTTACAAATGCCTCCAGGCTATAAATACTAATGAAATCTCTTTTCTTAATTTGATTTTGCTGGTACACTTGGCGTTATGGCTGAACTTTCCCACGAGAGAGGCTGATTGAGTGCTCTCAAGTCCTTATGGAAGCGGGAAAACATTCCAAAGAGACAGCGAGATCATTTCCATAATTACCAGGATTGCCAGCCTAATGACCTTCTAGAACAATAAAAAGGTCTTTTGGTAATTCCATTTCTGTCTCTGACATTCAAAAGATTCCCATCTTACATGTTTGAGTATTCACAAGATAACAAGTGTAAATTTTTGCCTTTTTGACCAAAAGAGCAGTCCATTTAATTAGTCTCAACACTGCTTCCAAACTATGAAAGAGGTCTACTTGTGCCTCCATTGCTCGTCCGCTGCTCGAAGTTGGATAATTTATGGGCCAGGGAGATTATAAAGATGGATCTTCAAGGCAATCAATTTTCATGTTGCGTTTTGAATGGTGGGATTGAAATGAAGTGCAGAATAATTAAAAAGATCACAAGTCCCCTCTTGCATGTAATAATGAGTGGTTCCACTCCAGTGCCGGAGGACTCTCTTTGATTTGACTGAGAGCATGTCCGGTCCAGTCCCACACACAATGGACGGTTTCACCGTTGAGCATTTTTGCTCCATGAGTTTTTTGGACTGCAAGGGTATTTGCACACTAGACCATCATAAGCAGATATTTGTCTCTCAAACATGGGTTACATGGTTGTTCTAATTTGAAGCCAGTTGGCCCAAAACGCCATTGGGTTTGGTGTTTAGAATATTCACTATAAAAGAAACAATGTTCAATGTGTTAGAGGTTTCGGACCAAAATATAAAAATTCTTGTTTTAAACATGAGTCAATGTGTTGGCCTATTGCAAGCCAAACTGTGGTCTATTGTTTGCCACACTTTGGCTCGGTCAAAATAAAATTACATTCATCTGCCAGTAGGTTTTCCAGCACACAAACTACAAGCTACTGCATGTTTCTTTCCGCAATTTGCATTTTTTGAGAAAAGACTATTGTCTGTTTTTTTATTTTTAAAGAAACCGGTCTTGATCTTCCAGTAAGACTTCTGGTGCAGTCTGACATTACCCTGCTCATTATGCATGTTGACAGCAGGAGTGAAAGGACACTGAAGTCTGCTGGCCTGTGCACTCTGAAACAGATGGTCCTCACGTGTGACTGGCTTTCTCGGCTGGAAGGGTAATGACACCTGACAGTGGTTCACAATGGATATCATTCTGTCAGTCACTTAGCTAACTCAACATTGCCACGGAGGAGAGAAAGGGAGACAAAAAGCTGGCAAGAAACTGACAAAATAGCACGTTATATCATCCGCTGACTAGGGCTAGGACTTTGCTTTGGGCATTTGCTAATTTAGTGTGGATTCCCTCTTAAAATGTATTGACATGTGGTAATTGGCATCTTCAGATTGATTTCCTCTGCACAGCAGTGCCCAGACATGACTCGCAGAAGGACTCATAGAACATAGGGACACCCAAGAAAATAGGGGAGTGGCTTTGTTGGTGTGTGTGTGTGTGTGTGTGTGTGTGTGTGTGTGTGTGTGTGCGCGGGTGTGTGTGTGTGTGTGTGTGTGTGTGTGTGTGTGTGTGTGTGTGTGTATGTGAGGGGATTTCGTCACAATGATGTTATGGAAAGATGTGGTCATCATGCTTGAATTGTTTGGTGTACAATGATAACTGCGCTTCCTGTCCAATATCAAATTGTGTTTGAAAATGGCTTAGGAATCGCACAATGAATACGAATGCGTGTTTTATGTTCAACAAACTACCTTTCAATGTAATAAACATGATTCAAAAAAGCACACTGTATCTTTTAATTTTGTTTGTGCGTAACTTTGATACCATGAAAAGGGCATTCCATCAATCTAATCCAATCCTGTATCCCTATAAATATAGTCTCTACTTCTGAATTGTGTCCATGTGAACAAAGTGTATTGTCATGTGCCATCTGTTGGCTGTGACAGGTAGTGAAACAGTACATGTTTATGACTGTAATAAGTTTTTAAAACCACAAATAACGTAATTGTGGTTGTTTTTGGGATCTGAATTGAAACACTGATACAATATTTTGTGAAATCAGTGTTATTAAAGGGGACCAAATATACAGATAGATGTATTGTCTCTTGCAATAAATGTTCTACCATATTGTCAATGTGATTTCTAGTTACATTATAAATGAGGGTTAATGCTTTCTTCAGTATGTGCTCTGTCCAAATGGTTTTGTGAAACCTCCGAATGACAACAGTCAACAAACAGCTGCTCATCATTGGCATTGTTTTTCACAACACATGCCTCTGGTTAGACGAGAAATAGCAGATGGACCTGCAGAGAATCAGACTATTTGTATTATTTAAACACATAATAAAATCATCAAAGCGTGGTGGCAGCCTTTCCTCCGAAGGCCTGCAAACTCACAGCTCACCCGAGTGAACCAAAGGACCAGCTAAACGGCGAATGGAGCCATGTGACTCAACTTGAGAGAGCAGCACAGAACAGCAAATGCAATTATCATGTTAGAATGCTGCATGAAAACAATGTATACTAGAAATTAGAGGATATTCCTGTCAGATGACTCTCGTTAGGCAGCTAATCGCATTTCAAACAACCATCCGCCTTCTTTGAATGTTATCATATGTTTACGGAGGGGCTAATGTGCTGAACGCAATCAGCAAAGCCACCGGTGAGTGTGTGCTGGCGTCTGCACCCGGTGCTCCACTGCCTCGGGTGCCTTGATGTTGCTGTGGGGAGGGCCCTGAGGACGGATCAATGGCGGACTGTAGATGTAACCTATTCTTTTGTCCTACGGCCATCATCATGGGCCGTCATGCCATTGCATGGCAAACGACCTTTCCATGTAATGTCATGATTTTGCCACGCAATCTTATGGCAAACGACCGTACTACATACATCAGTGTGTAAATGATAATGTCACAGCCGTGACATAATAATAATGACATCGACCATGGTGTGGACGTGAAAGCCTGCTAAATGCGTCCAGTGTTATCAGGACACCATGCCCTCGCGTCTTCTGCAGATTGACATCGTGGACGTTTTGGCTGGTGTTGGTCTCATCATCGTGCACCACACCGGCCTCCTGTTTCTCCCCCCGTCCTACAAAGAACCCTCCAAGTATTCTGACGTGCACAAAGGCTCCATTCTCCTCTGTGTTGCTCTTCTTTATCACCCAGCCCCAGGGCATATCAGGGCCCTCAAACCCCTGTATTGTCCGGCCAAAACCACATATTACATTTTCGGTGCATAAGCCATTTCATTGAGCTGCTGCAAGAATTCCTTGCTGGGTCAGTACATGCTATGGACACACATCTGAGACAAAGCAAGCCAGTGAAGGATAATATTGAGGAAGTTACATACATTTCAAGTTTTGTAGGCAATGTCACTTTTTCACATGCCACGGTGTCAGAGATGTGGATAAAGATTCCTATACTGAGGGGGATCTGTCAACTTTTTGCTCCCTCAAGCTATCCAAAATGTCTCTCTGCATATGTAATGTCATGCAGTTCATTAGGAATTCTGGATTTCCCCATTAGGAATGTTAGCTGAATGGAGAATGGAAACCAAAAGGACTTTCTGTTCACTGTGACAATTAACAATGAAAAAAGACAAGATCCGTGTTAAACCAACCAGAAACGTCGTTTATCATTTCCCTCCAAATTACAAAAGGAAAAGCAATCATTTAAGATATTAAACCGTCTCTATCTTTTTCTTTCTGGATTGTTAAAATGTTTATGCGCTTATGTATTTATTTATACAAAAGTTGTCTATTTTTCTAGTTCTTTATGCATTTCAAGTCCCAGAGTTTAGATGCTATGCATATTTTGAATCACCTGTTGCTGTGGGCATACTGTTTAGAGATTGCTCTTTTATAGTATGCAATGGTGGAGACCACTGAATGGGATTCCTCTGAATAAAGTGTAATTGAAAGTGGTCCATTTGGTTGGAGTTCTATCAGCCAAGTGCTACTTTCCTGTATGCAGAAAGCTCAACCAAAGCCCATAGTTGTCATCTAGAGATCTTTCTGTATTTAGCACATTAGGCCCTCTGTAAACATTTCACGGATTTCAAAGAAGGCTCCCCTTGTTTCAAATTGCTTTTGACGAAGGTCCCTGGTCATCTGACGTCCACTAATGCCTGGCATAGATCGTTGTCAAAGTTGAATCTAATTACCTTTGCACACACCAAACAGTAAACATGTATCTCTGGAGGTGAGTAGGCTTCTTGTAGCCAAAAATACCTTAATCCGACAATTGTGTTTACAGATCAGTGGCATGTATTTTAACAACATTGGCTATTAATGTGGGACCAAACGTATTTATTACAACCCAAACTCTCCTAACACGATTAGCCTCTCCTGTCTGAGGTTATCACAGGGGAAACAAACACACGTCTGTTTGTACAACTTCAAATGGGGCAAAATCTTTTCTTACTGGAGTGTCTGTTTACTCGCATGAACAAGTACTGTTCTTGGAGCTTTAGCATTTCTGGGATTCACAAACCAAACAAAGTATATGCACAAACATTTGTTATGACAAGTATGGAATGGATATAGTGGACCCGTTCACAGTCTAAATGTAGAGAGCAGCATGTCCATTGCACAGCATGTCTCCCTGACCCGCTCCATTCTGTAGGCATCTGTCCAATAGCCGCACAGGGGACCAAAGTTCAGTGTGCACTGTTGTCCGTCTGGTGTATAGCATGATCTGCAGGCCATGATAAACCCAGGGGACCTCACAGTCACTGTGGCCTGGTTGTCAACTAGAGTGTGTCTATGTGTGTGCTTCACATGTGCATGTGGGTGGCTGTGTGTGTGTTTGTGCCCATTGCAGTGAGACAGTTTCAGTAACAAACGAGGAGTCTTCAATATATAAGTATATAAGTATACATATTTTTTCACATTTTCACAAATCAAATGCATTGTCAATGATAGCTGCATTGGTGGTTTTGGTTTGGTCGTGTGTGTTCGTCGTTCCCCCAGGCACCAGGTCTCTATGTGTGGGTAAAAGACGGAGTCAAGCCGTATAACTGGCCACCAGGCAGCTCTCCAGTGTATTCTAGGCTCCTTACTCACCCCTCACATGCGGATGACTCCGGCGTCTGGTTTCACATTAAAATTAGGATGACATAGGACAAGTCACAAATGTCAACCGCTTCCTCCCACAATACCCAGCATGCTTCCAATTCACCTGACATCGGTCAGCAAGGGTCAAAACAGTGAATATGATGAATCATAATTTAAGTCAAACTCAACGACAGCTTGCTAACCATGGCGGCAATTGTTGCACTCACTCGTTCTGCCAGTGGTTCTCCACCAGCATCCACCAGGTACTAAGTGCATGTCAGAGTGACCAACCCATGTAGAGTTGTGCTACAGTGGAAGCCATTGGTTGTGAGTTGTTGTCCCGCCCCGGAGTGATCATTTGTTTCCCTCGCTGAAGGTCTCTGTTTCCCGGTCCCTGGCAGGACCAAATTAAGAGGTGCACCCTGGATGGATGAGTGCCGGAGGAATGAAGGATTGGCGGACAGGCCAGATTTTTCCTTTTTTCTCTTATCTCCTTCCTTTTTTTCTAAGATGGTGGGCTGTCAGACAGATGAGCCATGAGTTGAATAACGTTGGTGTTGTTTCGCGTTTCCCTCCTTGTGTCAGCTCCCTGAAATTGCATGACATAACGCGCGTCAAGGCCAACGTTACAAGGCCCCTGTTATCAAGTTTTAAATGTTTACCTTGAGAACACCTACATGCGTGAAACCAAAAAAAAAGCGAAAAGGGGCGAGGCATCAGGTTGCCGCCAACATTGTGACAAGTGTGAAACAACTTCCCGCACAGTGTTTACGACGACGGACCGCGGTGCCCTCAGGAGTGAAGGGGCCAGAGCAGCAGACAGGTCAAAGGGCGTGCCGGCCCAAGATGAAATACTTCATGGCGTGGTAGATATCCTGTCTGGTCCGACAAGGGGTTAGGTCACAAAATAGATATTGATCCAAGTGTCTCACACGTTCGACTAAGCTGTTTGTGTGGCTCAGTATTGTCCCAAATAGATAAAAATAAATGATAGCTTGAGAAGGGCTGTCACAGCGACACGGTCAGACAGCGATGCAGGAGCTCAAGGGAAGAAAGGAAACCTTGCCTGAGAAAATATTTTGGCTCACAGGCTGTAGAAAAACACTGGCTATGACCACCCCACGGTCCATTAGCTGGGAAATTTAACAGGAAAATATAGCCAACATCCGAATATCCAAATGAGTCCAAATGTTGTTTAATGGCGACAACTATGTGCACAATATTTAAAGAACTTCATGGATACATTGAAAATAGACTTGGTTGACCATTTATGTCTGGGGCATTATTTCACACATCCCTCTTTGAGGACCGCATGTTTTGCTTGGAAGGCCACCTGATCTCTCGTCCCTGTCATCTCCCAAAACAATGGCCCGCGCCTCATGTGACTGCGCCGTTGGAAGAGAACAAGGCTGGTTGTTGTCACGTCTATGTGTCATATTCAGCACTACCAGTTAGAGAGAGTGAGAGGGAGAGGGGGGAGAGGGAGGGAGGGGGGGGGGGTCCTTATTGTAATTTTACACCCTTTTAGCCCCATCATCCCCACTCTGACCACCAACCTCAACTGTCCCACACCCTGCACATTGCAAATAAAAACCAATTGAATGTCTTCGTTTCAGCCAGAATTGCACGAAACAGAGTGGTGGAACCCATCCTCTCATCCTCATCGGGTTCTTTATCCATGAAGGCCGGCTCCTTATCATTTGGTGGCATTTAGGGCTTCCAGGACACGTAAGAGAAGTGCAGGTAATTTGTATGTTAATGGCTCAATGACATGTAGTTAAGGTAAGTGTGTGGCTGAACGCCTCGCTGGAGCTGTCGATGACGGCTGAGAGGAGAGGGCATCCCAGACGGAATGGATGAAGCAAAGGCCTCACGGGAAGCAGAGGTGGTGAATACGAATAGAAGCACAAGAGCCATTCAAATCAAACGTCGCTCTCTTTGCTGAACTGTGTTTATGTACCCTGGTAAAAAAAACAACTGAACACTGGAAAATTGCTGCTGTTTCATTATACTAGCTGACTGAAACTTCCCAGGTGTGAAGTGTAGAGTGTGTGATGTCTCACGTTCCTATAGATCTCTTAATGGGGTGAAACATGTATTTATTTAGAGTAATGACTACAGTTTATTATTTATTTTGTCAGTAGACAGTTTTTTAATCTTTGTCCAGTGTTCTTTTTTAGTTGAGGGACGAACATTACCAATGTGTACAGCTTTTTCTATTGTTCTGCAAAAAAATAAGTATTTTCTATGTAATCTTGGCGATGAAAAGCATAATTTGCCACAATGTTTATTATCACTGCGGTGTCATTACCCGTGGAAAGTGGATAAACAATTAGTTAAAAAGTGCACCGCAATCGCAAATCCTAAACAGCCTCTCTATGCAATTAAACAACATACCGGCTTGTCTGGACGAGCAGAGAAACATACCGTCTCAGAGACGCAAGAAGTTGTGTACCGTCTATGCTAATGTTTGGGATATTAGCATACACAGTTGTAATTAAGGCATAATTAGAGAGACAAATGGTGCTGTGAGGCTCTGAGCCTTGGCGCCCGAGTATGTTTGTCAGCATCCTCTTGTTTAGTGGGCTAAAACTGCTTTATGAAACGAGAGCTGCATTAATTGTTATCATTTCCTTGGAAAGCAAATAGGTGCCGGGCTGTGCCTGCGACCCGGAGAGGAGCGAGCAGGAGAGGGACCCGGGACAAATTAGTGTGGAAAATGAGAGTGTCGAAATTGGAGAGGGATTAGATCGGACGATAATGAAGCAATTAAAGAGTAAGCGCTCAGCACTCAGGTGCCTTTGCTGAGCTCCGGTTCACTCCAGCTGCTTGCAGACGCTCCAACGTAAATATATTCCCAGCGGTGAGGGGAGGAAACACTCACTGCTAATACATCACTTACTGGGATTGGGAGGAGGCCGCAACACAACACAAATAGTACACAGGAGCAGGTGGAACAAGCACGGGCAAAATTATACCTGGTAGAGAGATAAAAACGTGTTAGTGCCTTCGGCTTCTCCTTCATGACGGCTCATCGGAGAGTTTTTGAACGTGTCGCGCGCTTGCTGTCATAAAATGTTCTCTCCAAATGTTTTTTCTTTAATATGAGGAATGTTCCAGTGCTTTATTCAGGAATATATAGCTGTTTCTATCAGTGAGAGAAGGGGCCGGGTAAAAAGAGGAGAAGAATAGCGATGAGAGGGGAAAACAGTTGAATATACCATTGATGCCTGACCCCCTGAATGGTGAAATAAAGATCCACCCAAAGTCAACAGTTCAGAAAGTCCTTTGTCCTCCTAAAAGAGTATTTAATTTTTAACATAAACTTGTACTTAGGTATGCATGGACTTTGGTCAAGTCCACAGACATGTGTGTAATGGCTTTTAATGGATGACGGCCATGTGCTCGGTAATGATGTCAGGGCCCTCTCCCTCTCTCTCTTTGGCAGGCCCCCTTCTCTGATCGAGGAGGCCCTAATGTACATTTAATTTGGAGTGATGTTTGGTGGGGATGGGTGAGTGAGATGGGGGACGGGGGGTGTCAGGCAGGGATTTTGGTGGTGGGGAGGTGGGGGTTGAGGTGCTTCTGTCTGTGAGGATGAGAGGTGGGATGTGCGGTGGCAGGGCGGTGCACGGAGATGTGGTCTGGGTCAGAGCAACAGAATTGGGGGGTTCTGCCACTCTGCCAACACTGACACCCTAACTAGGATTAATGACAGCGCACCGTCCAGTGTTCCTCCAGACACACACACACACACACACACACACACACACACACACTCCTCAAAGCCTCCGCCCTGCCACATTTACCCCTGACAATGCAGAGGGGAGGGACGCTTGCTTCTGGTTTTCCACCGAGAGACCAAGAAATCCAAATGCAGACGACGGAACCCCTCCTCTTTGCCTTTTCAGGGACCTCTGGGGGCCCCCCTCGTCTCACTTCAAATGGAGTGGATGAATGCTGAATCAATGTTTTTAGTGTTGCTCATCACCATCTTTATTCCATTCCCATTGTTTCCTGGCAGATTGAAGGGGTATTGATGGCCATGACTGTGGCTATCAAGGCTTTGACATCCCTCGGGGGAATTAGGAGCAGCACGGTGCAAACCGATCCTCAGACTCAAATTTAAACATGGCATTGAAGCAGAAAGTGATATTAAATGACACAAAAACAACATAAATTGAACAATGTTTGGAAAAGTATTATGCATATTTCTATTTCTTTTTACTCTTTCTTGTTTTCTTTGTTTTCTATAATATTTTTAGATTTAAATTACACTGTAACCGAATAATTTAGAACTACTGAGAAATGAATTACAATAACATGCAACACAACAACAACAAGAATTCAGAACAAGTAATTTTTCCTATAGATAACTTGTGTAATAAATAATTGTCAACAACATTTGCACCTTTACAAAGACAATGAACAACACGGTAATATATTTTTATTGAACAAGTAACAATCTTAAAAAGACTTTTGTGGTAAATTGAAAAGCTATACCTGGCTAAACATTATTGCAGGCCAGTTCAAATCATGGCTTTCTAAGGCTACTGATAGGTTAAGGCTGCAGTGCCTTTATTTATTGAGATTTTTTATCATAACAGTGCACTGATAAATAGGTCAGTTGTGTTTAAGGCTGCAAACCTGATAAAACGTTATCCCAAAAAAACATTTGTTTGCATGAATGATGATTATATTAATCAATTATTGATTTGCACAGCTTGTTTTTACACATTTACTTCCTTGTCATTCAGTTTAAACTGTATAATAAAAACATATATATAAATGTATATGTATTTTCTTAAATATTTTTTTATCAATTTTTTTTAATCTATTTGTAAGATGATTTAATTTTTCAGTACATGAAATCAATTCATTTGTAATTTCTTGCTGGATTATTTCTGGATCAATACATTAAATGAACATTAACTGCTATTCCAAAATCATATTAATAATGAATTGAATGAATTGTTGAATTATTCAGACAATCTACAAGGAGACATTGCATGAATATAATGTGAAAGGATGATAATCAGGATAATCAGGATCAGGATATCATCATGTTGCACCCCAATCAATGGAACTGTTTCAAGTCCAGCCACTAAAAAAACGGTAAAGCTTCATTATTTTAATTTAAAATCTATTTTCCTGAAACGAATTAAGACCAAGTTACTTCCGATTGGTTCCTTGGTAGTCACTGCCTGAAAAATAAAACTTTACCCTGCAGCTATTATTTGTGGATGCTGAAGAAAATTGCAACTTCTATCTCTCCCTGTCCATCGCAGACTCCATTTTGGCCCCTCAACAGTCAGAGATTCATTAGTATCATCCACTGTGTTTAACTAAGCATCGAATGAACACTGAGCTAATTCCAAATTCTCTCTGTCATCCTCGTTTCCAGCGCTGGACTCCGTAATAAATGTTGTAGGGGGGGGAGACGAGCCGCATCGAATGAACGGTGAACAGGATTCATCATGCGCCGGGTGGGGGGAGAAGACAGCCAAGATCCAATTATATATATTCATTAAGTGATAATGATATCATGGTCTTTTAACTGGGAAGAAAAGGAGCGTAATTGAATAATAACAGTTGTACAGTCCCAGAGGAGCGGGTCCTCTCCATCCCAACACAGTGACCCCTGGGGCTAGGCACGCGGGGATGGGGGGGAGTCAACACTCCACGATTGATGGAATTCTATTACTTGGTGATAGATTTATTATGAAGGGCCGAGTGGACTAGCCGCGACACTTTGTCATTCACACTAATCAGCTAAGGTTGCTCCCTTTTGGTGTGTGTCTCTCTACCCCCTGCCACGTCCATACCCCCCACCCCCCTTTCCCCTGTCCACATAGACAAGGTTAGGGGCGCCTGACAGACAGTCTCGGTTGCCATGTTGGGCCCTGGCCCTGCTACAAATGGGCCAGCTGAGCTCTCTGACCTCCAGGGTGAGGCCTCATTTGTTTATTAATGGTGGGCATGTGCAACACCATAAGGGTGTGTGTCACAGGGATCAACAGCCTTTGTGGGGTAGCCCCCACCACACACACACACACACACACACACACACACACACACACACACACACACACACACACACACACACACACACACACACACACACACACACACAATCACACACCCTCATGGCCCCAGTCTCGGAGAAAAACAATTTGTAAACACTTAGGATGAGGAGACGCACTCGTGTGGGTTACCTTTCACTTAGCATGCTAAGTGTGTTGGACTGACGGGGGGACAAAAGGCACTAATACCAACTAGAATTAGTACACCAACACCACACGGACATATACGCCCACGCCCACACACACACACACACACACACACACACACACACACACACACACACACACACACACACACACACACACCACTTTTCATGCCTGTTTTCCTTATTGTTCCTGATTTCATCGTGACTCCCTCCATGAAAATCAATTTTAGCCGCGTCATGCTGTTGCCCGGCAAAACGGGACCCAACGGTTCCAGGATGCACATTGTGACAGTACTTACAGAAAGTGAATGATTGCATGTCCTCAAAAAGTATCTATCACTATCTCTGTGTGTGTGTGAGAGTCTGTGTGTTTGTTCGTGTGTTTGTAGGCAGTTCATCTGTGTGTGTGTGTGTGTGTGTGTGTGTGTGTGTGTATATGTGTGTGTGTGTGTGTGTGTGTGTGTGGGAGTGAGCATGGACCAGCAAAGAGAGCGAGGCGGCCGTGATCCTCCTCGGTGTGAGCCTGGATTAGTGGGAGAGACTGAAGAAGCTCATTATCACGGCGCTCCCAGCGGACCACTGGCTTGTCTGTTTACTTATGGCTTGTCCCACACGTTCACTGGTCGGCTCCCAGATAAGATAACTGGTCCGTTGGGGGCCCCCACAGTCCTGTCGGCCCTACTCTCAGGAGCGTGTTGCGGGTGACATACTAACAGGTCCCTTAAGCCCTGGGGGAAGGGCCCAAAACTCTTTGGAAGTGACAGTGTGGGTTTGTGCTCACAGCAAGAGAGAACGTCAAGTCTCCATGTGTGTGGTACAGAGAGACAGAGAGAGAGTAAGTCATTTCTTTTTGCGTGCCTGTGTGTCTGTTCACACGTGGTAAAGTATAGGGAATTGTCGTCCTCTCTCTCTCAATCTCTCTCTCTTTCTCTCTCTCTCTCTCTCTCTTTCTCTCTCTCCCTCTTTCTCTCTCTCTCTCTATCTTTCTCTCTCTCTTTCTTTCCCTGGCCCCGTCTCTCCCCAAAAATCCCCCCAATCCCGAACTTCAGTGGTGGTCAGACAACGCTTTTCCCTGCCCCACTGTTTAGAGCTGGCCGCCTTTGATGCAAACTCATATTTGTTTTCGACAAAGGCCCATCCCCTGGATGCTATAGGCAAAGATAAATATTTTGAAGTTTCATGGACATCAATAATTGATTTATGTTGCCCAACAAAGCACGACAGGCAGTTCACACGGTTTGGTGAGGCTTTTGTCTGGGCCATCGTACAATGGAGAAATGCAGACGAGAATAATGTTTACCTTAGCGGTATTGTAATTAGCCAGCCCGCTACGGAGCGTACGTGTGTCCGATGCTTTGACGGGACTGGCTCGAATTAAAGAGCCATCGTGAACAAGCACAATTCTGTCTTTTGTTTACGTGCAGTGGAGGGGAGCGGTAAACACACGGGGTCGGGCCCAGTATACACACACACACACACACACACACACACACACACACACACACACACACACACACACACACACACACACACACACACACACACACACACACACACACACACACACACACACACACA
>JAVQJS010023535.1:0-19019 GCA_036024795.1 Galaxias rostratus | reverse complement strand
CCCCCCCCCCCCCCCCCCCCCCCCCCCCCCCCCCCCCCCCCCCCCCCCCCCCCCCCCCCCCCCCCCCCCCCCCCCCCCCCCCGCCCCCCCCCCCCCCCCCCCCCCCCCCCCCCCCCCCCCCAGCTGAGTCATTAAGTGAAGACTATGCAACACACTTCAAGTTGCTACTCAGACACAGAGTGGGAGTAAAAAGAATGCACACGTAAAGTGTGATTTACTGAAGCATATTCACTTGTTTTCTACAATTGTTTGTGCATACATTACAATATTTAAATATAATATTGTTACATGGTAGCAGTTGTCTTATTCTAGTGTTTTCTGATAAACTCATGCGCTATGCGCTAAACTCAAATCACCAGTAGCTTTCTAATCTTGAGCAGGGGACACGATAACCTCAACAAAGACAAATCGTAGCAGAAGAGAGCTTACATTTGATCAAACGATACTGTACCCAAGATGCTTAATGGTTCCATTTTGTTTCCCTAATGCCCCTAGTGTAGCCTGCACACAGCTGAAGAAGGCTGGACGAGGAGGCTCATCTTCAGCTCCCTGTAACGAGGTCACCGCTGCAGCCACCACCACGCCAACACCACCATCATCATTAACGAGTAGCACAGAGCCCAGTGGGCCTATCCAGGGCTGCCCCCAGTCACCAGCCCAGCCTCTCCCTTTTAACAAACCCCAATGTAAGCCCACGACAAGTAGTCTGAGGAAGCCGCCCCGCCGAGGTCGGATGCTGAGGAGGAGCTGGAGCAGCATCACGCCGTGCTCCGGGAGCTCGGAGGCCCCGCTCAAGAAAACCAACGCCGTGCCGATCGGAAAGAGCGGAGGCCAGACCGTTCAGCCACCCGACCCCCCTAAACTACACAGGAGGCTCTCTGCCAAGAGCCTGACCAAGAGCTTATCCCAGGGCTCGGTGAGCTCCTTCATCTCTGGCCGGAGGCTTTTAAGAGGCGCCTCGATGATGCTGCCAAAGGATGCCAGGGAGATCAAAGCCGGGCCCAGACTGGACACACCCACCTGGAGGTGCCATGGGCCATTTAGCCACTGCTTTCTTCAAAGGAAGATGGGGGTTGAGGAAGGGAAGGACCCTTCACAGTCACAATTGTCCGGTGGTCAAAGTCTAAAGCCACCCGGGCCCGCTAGCCGCAGTGAGTGCGAGAAGAAGGTAGACCCAGCGGAGCTCTCTACTTGGGCTGGCGGGGTGAAGGGGTTAAGCCTCAAAGCCAGGCTGGCCCGTGTGAACTCAATGAAAGGGAAGACCTACAGCCTCCCTCAGGGGTTCCCAGCTGTACGGAGGGACGCCCTGGAGATGATAGGCATGGTGCGCTCCAGTGTCGGCGAGCGCTACGTGGCCGAGGAGCCGGAGCTCGGCGAGGCTGACCTGCAGAGGCTCTCCCAGCCGCTGTCTGCGCACGCCAAAGCCCTGGGCGGTGCTTGCGCTCAAATGGCAGCAGCGCACAGCAACCCAGAGGAACTGCTGCTCACCCTGACCCACAGTTCCCACACCCTTTGCTGCCTAGCACAAGCCTGCATGTCCCTGGTGGAGGGCCTGAGCCATCAGGCGGAGCGCTGCGAGGTGGTGGCCAAACTGGATGAGATGGTCATGGACTACGTGTGTCTGCTCCAGGCGGCTGAAGCTGCGTGGGAAAGCGCCCCCAACGACCAAAGTGTGGATGCATTGACACGTCACTCAACCACCATGTCTGCTAGTCTCGACTCACTAACTCACGCACTTCAAACACTGCTAAACAAGTAAACATTGTGTTCTGTTGTTCAGGTTAGTGATCTCAAAGCCATACATAGGAGACATGGGTTTAGTTTGCCCGACTAATGTGAACTGCTGTGATCAACTTTGCCTTGTGTATATTTTGTTTAATATGTAAGTAAAATGAATTACACTATTCATAAGAAGCTTTAAAAGAGATATTACATGAAGGCCTGTAAGATGGATATACCTACAGTACTGCATACGATTTGAGCTAATAGGCACAATTTATTTGAATTAATGATTTATGAGTTATAATCAGGGGCTTATTGTGTACTGGAATATTGTCTAATTTGTATTAATTAATGAAAAAATATTTAGTTTGAGAAGAACACTGAATAGTTAAATACACACAGCTCTAGAGAAATTTAAGTGCAAGACTGCACACTGTATAAATATCCACTCAACATCATAAAACAATCTTTTACATATGCTGTATCACCATTATTTTGTGAATACTTTGCACATGATCACCAAGTACTTTCTGTTGTTTTTGCCAAGATCACTATATCTTATTAAAGGTTTAAAAAGTTATATTTTGTATAATCCTTGTCTTTTCTTTCTGCAACATTAGAAACTAGGCAATTGGCTGATGGTACTTGTCAACTCCAGGATAAAAAGAATTGAAGTACACTTAACTGATGTAGTGACATTTTATATCCCAGCAAATATCCCCCCAAATTTTTTTATAATAAAAACTTTATTTATATAGCACCTTCAAAAAAGGCTTTACAATAAAAATAGCACACAATTATAAATAACAAGATACACTAACATCACACAATAAAATAAAACAATATAAATATCTTATATCGTTTTAAGAAACTTAAAACCAATATAGAGTTGGTAGTTCAGCTTTAGGATAAAAGTGAGTTGCCTGGTGATGTCAAAAAGGAGGCAAACAGAGCGCCACTCTCACACAAAACCAGTTTGTTCCTAAATGTGTAGTCTTCAAGTCAGAAGCATACTATGTTTAACTATGTTACAGCGTCTTTGAGTGTTTTGAAAAGCGCTTTATAAATATAATGTATTATTCTTATTATTATTGTTATTATTATTATTATATTTGATCATGCAACACTTACTTTGCCACATTATTCATAATTTTGCCATTCACTTAGTCTCATGTCTAAACCTTCTGCATTAATGAAGACGACCAGCCTTTTTCAGGACTCGAAGGGGCTCCGTGTGGTAAGGACAGCAGGATTGACAGGGATGCCATACCAAGGAATTAGTTGGTAAATTAGTAATTATGAATGAGTACAGCATTAATGTTAGCACCAAACACAATAGCGCAAAACACAAATAAACCCACCCACCCACACCATGTTTTCCCTATGATTCTGCAAAGGTCTGTGTGCATCAGTGCACCTGTCTAAAACCATGGCATAGTTACATGAGCCGACCTAGACCAAGGTTTCACTTTCCTGGTCAGACGATTTCCTTTTAGAAGACTCTTCTTTTTTGGTGAGCGTGCCCGTCTTGATAAAATGTGTGCCTTAAAACGACCAACGTGAGTGAAAATGTTAAAATCTCGGTTAAAGAGTAGATATCAAGTAAACAATATTGAAATGCTGTATTTTTGGCTGCTCGGCAAAGATAAAAGCAAGAATGTTGAGATTGTGATGTTCTTTGTGTTGTAGTGGGTAAAGGGAAGTGATTCAGGCTAATTTTAAACATTTTTACCCAAACACCTGTTACTTTGTGGCCATCCCTACTGCACACATCACACAATGACAAACCATGCATCTTCTAATTAATGCACATGCTGTCCGTCTCTGTTTGATAGTTCCATGTGGACTACTGCAGAAAACATTGTGACGACTTGAGAACCCTTGCATTTGCTGCCGTGAACCATGCTCTCCCATATGGTAAGCAGCTTTCACATTACGATGCATCTTTGCTACATTTATGTCATTTACAGTTTATAGACGTTCATTGTGTTGCACAGATTTAATTTGCAGGCTAACTCTCACCTCATGTAAGATTAATTTGATTACAACTGACAGTGTTTATGAGATTAACTCAAGCTGAATGAATACAACTGAAAATAATATTCTTTAGCACTTATGGTAAATCAGGAGTTGTCATGGGTTTGTCAGAAACAGTTTAATAAAAAAAAATCAAACAATCCCATGATTTTCCTGCCAGGTTTGTGTGCTGCTGTTGGGGTTGGCAGCTGGTGGCTGGTACCCTAAAACTCTGCCATGCGATGTCACCCAGCTCAGCAAGGAAAACACTGTCAACGTGGACTGCACTGAGAGAGAGCTCAAATATGTCCCCAACGGCATCCCACTCAACAGCACCAACCTGACCCTCACCATAAACCACATTCCTGGCTTAAACTCGACCTCCTTCAAAGGCCTAGAGAACCTAATTGAAATCGACATGCGCTGCAACTGTGTGCCCATCAAAATTGGCCCCAAGTATCGTGTGTGCACCAAGAGTTTAACCATCGAGAACGATACCTTTACCAGCTTGAAGACTCTGAGAGCTCTATACCTGGACGGGAATCAACTGCGCAGCATTCCAAAAGGCCTGCCTCCACAACTGGTCCTACTCAGTCTGGAGGTGAACAACATCTATAACATTTTAAAGGAGAACCTGTCCGAAATCCGAAATATTGAGATTCTATATCTAGGTCAAAATTGCTATTTTCGTAACCCTTGTAATGTATCTTACGAAATTGGGAAAGATGCCTTTTCAGTGCTTACTAACCTGACTTTGCTTTCTCTTAAGTCGAATAACTTAACACACATCCCCTCACAACTACCCACCAGCCTTAGAGAGCTGTATCTCTACAACAACAACATTGAAAAGATTACTGGAAAAGATTTTCAAAACTTGACAAATTTGGAGGTTCTAGATCTGAGCGGAAACTGTCCTCGTTGCTACAATGCGCCCTTCCCTTGTGACCCATGTCCTGACAACATGCCGCTTCAGATCAACGTCGATGCTTTTAGCACCTTGGTAAACCTGAAGACACTGCGTCTGCATAGTAACTCTCTGACATACGTAAACTCTAAATGGTTTCAGAGCTGTAAAAAACTGAAGTTACTCGATCTCTCATCCAATTTTTTAGCACAGCAGATACCATGTGCCAACTTCCCAGAGGTTCTGGGCAATTTGGAAGAACTGGACCTGTCCTTTAACTATGAGCTTCAGGTGTATCCCGCAACACTCACCCTGAGTGAGAAATTTTCACACTTGAAAAAACTAAAAATTCTTAGACTAAAAGGCTTTGTGTTCCAGCAGTTGACCATAAAAACCATCAAGCACCTGATTCCTCTAGAGAACTTGGAGGTTCTGGATCTTAGCAATAACTTTATTAAACTTACTAACCTCAGTATTCTTATGCAGCTGAAAAACTTCAAAATAATTAATTTATCAGACAACAAAATATCAGTTTCCTCTGACGGCCAGTGTGAACCAACAGGCTTTTCAGCAAATAATATTTTGCAAAGCTCCCCCATGGCTGGTGCTGAATACTACCAGAGTAAAGACAATGAAGTAAAAGAAGTTCATTATTTTAGATATGATAATTATGCTCGCAGCTGTAAGTACAAGAATAAAGAAGAAGCAGAGTCAATGAGTTCACTTGTTAATATTAACTGCAGTCAGTTTGGGAAAACACTTGACCTCAGCAGGAACAACATTTTCTTCCTTCATCCTCGATTCTTGAACCTAGGTGAAGTAAGATGCCTTAATCTTTCTGGAAATGCAATGAGCCAAAGTTTAAATGGGAGTGAATTTTCTTTTCTCACAAAACTTCAATATCTTGACTTCTCATATAACCGTCTGGACTTACTCTACTCCTCTGCTTTTAGTGAACTACAAAGTCTTGTAATCCTAGACATAAGCCACAATGAGCATTATTTTGAATCTGAAGGTTTAACCCATTTTCTCAATTTCACCAGAAATTTAAAGAATCTGAAAACATTGATAATGAACAACAACAAGATTTCCACAGCCACAAACACAGAGCTAGAGAGTTTTTCCCTGGAGAGATTGGAGTTCAAAGATAACCGATTAGATATGCTGTGGAAAGATGGTGATTTAAGGTATGTCAACTTCTTCAAAAATCTGAATAATCTATTGGTCCTTGATATATCCCTCAACAACATAAACTTTATACCCGCGGAAGTGTTTAACGGCTTACCAGACAAACTTACCGAGCTTTACATTAGTCAAAACAGACTGAGGCTGTTTCCATGGGAGAAGCTGTCTACTCTTGAATTCCTTCAGGTCCTTGATCTAAGTGAGAATATGTTAGATTCCGTTCCAAAGATGATATCGAACTGCACCAAATCTCTACAAAAGCTCTTCCTACAGAAGAACTCCATTGCAAAGCTCTCGTCTGACTTTCTCAAGGAGGCTGTCACCTTGAAAGTGCTAGATCTCAGTTCCAATTACCTTCAATACATTGAGCCATCAAGCGTTCCAGAGAATGTCATCAATTCCATGGACATGCTTCTCATTAACAACAACAGTTTCCTCTGCACCTGCAACTTTACCTGGTTCGTCTCATGGCTCAATAGTACCACAGTGTACATCCCTAGACTGGCTACGGATGTGACCTGTGCTGCTCCTCAAGCCCAAGAGGGTCATCCCGTCATCTCCGTGGACATGGAGGCCTGCCAGCACAACTACCTGTCAATCGTCCTCTACATCCTGGTGACGTCCCTGCTTCTCAGCTTCCTCGCCCTCGCCATCTCCAGCCACCTCTTCCTCTGGGATGTGTGGTACATCTACCACTTCTGTTTGGCCAAACTCAAAGGCTACCGTCGCCTGTCTTCCCCGAGCACCGCCTACGATGCCTTCGTGATGTACGACAAGGGGGACACCGCGGTGACCGAGTGGGTGATGAAGGAACTTCGTGTTCAACTCGAGGACCGTGGGGACTGTCACTTGAGGCTGTGCTTGGAGGAGAGAGACTGGATCCCTGGATGCCCCCTCATCGACAACCTGTCCCAGAGCATTAATCAGAGCAAGAGGACCGTGTTCATTCTCACTAACAAGTACATCAGAAGCGGCAACTTCAAGACGGCGTTCTACATGGCGCACCAGCGGCTGATGGATGAGAAAGATGATGTCATCGTTTTGATATTTCTTGAAAAGTCTTCCTCTCACTCAAAGTACCTAAGTCTGAGGAAAAGGCTTTATAGGAGGTCGGTGCTGGAGTGGCCCAAAACTCCTCAGGCACAGCCCTACTTTTGGTTTACCTTAAGGAGTGTCTTGGCAACTGAGGGTCAAAAGCAGTACAGCAATCTGTTTAAGGAGACTCTTTAGAAAGACACAAAGTCAACAGGCACTGATAGGTCATTTTTGCTTCTCAGAGCTTTGTTTATCATGTGAGACGAATGATGAAAATATTTAATGAATACTTAATACTTAACTCAATTTGCATCTGATATATTTCAGACTTAATCACAAATAATGCTTTAAAAAAACCAAAATGCTGGATGCTGTTTGTTATGCTTCTTGTAATAAATACGTGAAATTGTAGACTGTGATAGTCTATAAATCTTTTTTTCTGCAAACTAAACACTCCAGCACACTTTGGGGAAAGGGGAAGTGAATCCAAGCAGTTCCTCAAACATGCGACCGTTCACACAAAGCCACCATTACTCTGCATGCCTAGTCTCACAGCCCATCAAACCCATCAGCAGTAATTTACAGCTAACTAGAGTGGGGTTTTTTATCTTCACTTTCCCCAAATGCATATGCGCTGTTTGGTATAATAAGATAGAATGGCAGTCATTGGGTTTTTATGGTGCATCTGAAATGAAGAGGCCGATCAGAATGTATATTCATTTTGATGATAACTTGTCTTGTGACGGTCACATCTATCAGGAACCTTTTCTCTTCTTGTTTGTAAGTTAAATAAAAACCATGGTGAGTGTTATTCTATAGACTATTTAGAGTTTTAGATGTAACTTTTACAGTTTTGAATTCTAAATGATTTGTTGTGTATAAGCGATGTTTAATTAAACTTACAATGTTCTAAAGAGGCCAGCGATTTGCCAGTGAAATAGCAATATCTTACATACTCTTAAGTCTAATTGTCATGATCTGCCACTCTTCTACAAATACAACAAAAATAAAATATAATCTTTAAATCCAGAATATGCATTTTAGGTCTAGTAATTTTAGATAATGCAAAGATTTATCAACATAACTGTATGTGTTTAAAGGTTGCTTTTCTATGTTAAACAAATGATAATCTAACACACACAGTGTTTGGTGATGCATTCAAGCCTACTCTTATTTTAAGAAAGACGTTTAAGGACATGAAGCAGATAAGGATTAAATCAATATGTTGTGATAAAGCACCTAAAACATTAATAATATAGTGTTGTGCTGAATTTATTAACATTTTCATGAAGGTAATATAACTTCTCTTTGGACATAACAGGCCGATGCCACCTGCTGGTTGAAGTTTGCCTTCTTCCTCCTGTGTCTGAACTGGGAAATCCAGCAAGCTAAATGTACCTGGAAATCAAGGCAGTTTCCATGCGATATCAAGGTCAACGAATGTGGCACAGAGATCTTTTTTCAGTGCCAAGGACGGAAATTGAAAACTGTGCCTGGTGGAATCACTCCCAATGCAACCAAGCTAGATTTATCTGAAAACTTCATTCCAAATATATCCAAGGATGCTTTATCAAATCTGGAGAACCTGACTCATCTATTTCTCAATTGGGAAAATAAGGACAAGGGGCTAAAATCAATCAATGTGGATGCATTTACAAATCTGACTGATCTAAAAGAACTTCACTTGAATGGAAATCATCTAAGTGAAATTCCATCTAATCTCCCCCCTAATCTGGAACTACTGGAGTTGGACCGAAACAAAATCTTGTCCCTAACTAGGACAAACCTTGAAGGTATACGAAATGTGACTGTGCTGTCATTATCCAAAAATTGCTATTTTGGGAACCCTTGTGGGAAAACGTTTAATGTTACAAATGATAGTTTATCTACAATGACAAAGTTACAGAACCTGACCTTGTCCTACAATAATCTAACTCATGTTCCAAAAGGTCTACCTCAATCGCTAGAAACATTAGTGCTATCCTCTAACAGAATAGAATACGTTTCTGAGAAGGATTTCCACGAGGTACCTTTTTTGAAAATCCTTAAATTACAGGGGAACTGCCCAAGATGTGCCAATGCACCATATCCCTGTGTTTCGTGTCCTAATATATCACTCAGCATCCATCCTCATGCGTTTGCAAATCTTACGCTTCTAGAGACACTGCACTTGGCAGGAAACTCTCTGAAAACCCTCCAGACATCTTGGTTTTTGAATCTGCGGAACCTAAAATGCCTGTATCTGTCCTTCAATTTTTTGGCTGATGTTATTATCGGCGAAATGGGAATGCTAAACCACTTATCAAGTTTGGAGAAGATTGACCTCTCATTTAATTTTGGCCTTAAATCCTATCCTCTAACAGTTAACCTCTCAAGAAACTTTGCTAATCTGACGTCACTGAGAACATTACACTTAGAGGGGTTGGTATTTAGGCAAATAGGGTACAACACGCTTAGTCCTCTGTATGGACTCCAAAATCTGTCAGCGTTGAACTTGGCAACTAACTTCATTGTTCGCTCTAATTCCACCATATTTAGCAAATTTCCAAACCTAAAACTGATATACCTGGGAGAGAACAGGCTATATCCAGTTTCAGTGAGTGGTGCAACAGGACCAAATCAAAATGTAAACACAAAGTCAGATTCTCACACTCCGTACCTGACAAATCCATATCAAAAAGACTTTGTTTATGAGCTGTCACATAGACTTGTCAGACAAAAGTGCTTCGACTCGGGCAGAGTCTTAAGCCTGAGTTCAAATAATATTTTCTTCATCACACCGAAGCAATTTGAGGGCTATGGGGACATTGCATGTCTCAACTTATCCAGGAATGGATTTGCAGCAGCTCTGAATGGAACTGAGTTCACGTCATTACCAAACCTGACATATCTAGACCTGTCCTTTAACAAGATCGATCTGGCCTATGACACTGCTTTCAAAGAACTGAAAAAACTGGAAGTGTTAGACCTGAGCTACAACCCCCACTACTTCGAAGTGTATGGAGTGACACATAATTTAAACTTTTTACTGAATCTCCCTGTGCTGAGAGTATTGAATATGAGTCGGAATTTTATTTCAACTCTAACTACAAAGAAAATGAGCAGTGAATCATTGAACGAACTTCAGTTCCAGCACAATAACCTAGGGACTCTTTGGAGGGGTAGAGATGGCTCATACAACAGCCTTTTTCAGAATCTCACAAATTTGACCATTTTAGATATATCTTTCAATAATATTGAAAAGATCAACAGAAAGGTTTATAAACATTTCCCCGTCAAACTAATTTATTTAAGCATTAGCAATAATAAACTCACTGATTTCCCATGGGAAGTACTGGGAGATTTTAAACATCTTCAGATTTTGGATCTAAGCTTTAATTTATTATCGGACATACCTGAAAATATATCAAAGTTAATTCCTACTTCCCTTAATATGCTTATCCTCAGCCACAATATAATTTCACAGTTCTCGAAAGGATTCTTAAAGATTCAGACTGTTGACCTTAGTTTTAACAGACTGACCATCATTAACGAGTCCAGTTTATCGGGAACAGAGAGTAGCATCGGAACATTGCTCTTGCACAACAATCCATTCCAGTGCACATGTGATCTACTAGAGTTTATTCTATGGATAGACGGCAATAATGTAAAGATACCCAAACTTGCCACGGAGGTGACATGCAACATGCCAGCCAACAGGCACGGTCAACCGGTGATTTTATTTGACATAAATCAATGCATTGACCCGGATATAACTTTCCTCATGAACGTTCTCTCAAGTTCCATCATCGTTTTGACTATGCTCACAGCAATTACAGCGCACATGTTTTACTGGGATGCCTCCTATATTTTGTACTACCTGAAAGCCAAATTGAAGGGCTATCATTCCTTGACCTCTTCAGAAAGCATCTATGAGGCCTTTATAAGTTATGACACCAGCGACCCAGACGTCAGTGAGTGGGTGACGGAACACCTGCTTGTGCAGCTAGAAGTGGAAGGAGACATCCACCTTCCTCTTTGTCTGGAGGAGCGTGACTGGACGCCTGGAGTCCCCTTGATTGAAAACCTCTCCCAAAGCATCCGCCACAGTCGTAAAACAGTCTTTGTTCTGACCGAGGCCTACATTAAGACAGGCTCTTTCCGACTGGCTGTTTACCTGGCTCATCAGAGACTGCTGGAGGATAACATGGATGTTATCGTGCTACTGCTCTTAGAGCCTGTTCTGCAGCACTCTCCTTTTCTGAACCTGCGACGGAGGCTGTGTGGGAATAGTGTGGTTGAATGGCCCCGAACAGCAGCAGCGGAAGCCTGGTTCTGGCAGAACCTAAGGAACGCTGTGAGGGTGGATAACCATGTGATGTACAACAACATCTACTCCAGGTACTTTACCAACAACCAGTGAGAGGCATGTGACCAGTGGAGGCATGGGGAAATGGGTCTATTAAGATGCTGTACAACAGCATCACTGTTATAATTAAATAATATTAAATAAAATTAAATAATAAACAGCATCAACCATTATAATTTTATATCATAAAATAGGAGAACAGCATTGTAACTTCATTTGTGTGTACAGATACATTTAGGTATGCCATCGATCATTGTTGGCTTTATTGATGCACAATCCTTTAGAACATTGTAACTAAAATACTGAGCCCAGCCGAAAAGAATTATTTGCAAAGTTACGAGAGGGGCTCCGTAATTGTAGAATATTTGTGTTTGTATGTGTTGAAACCTTTTGTTCTGGTCTAACTAAAAGCACTCGTGATGAATGCATTACTGATGTATGTTACCTCGGTTATCTAAATAAACGTTGATTAAAAAACTGTAGTGGATAATTGCATCATTCAACAAGATTTCCAAGGCCTTGTTTACGCATTACTGGACACATCCACATGATGTCGTCAATGACACATAGAAAACTGCATTAGCGGTATATGTTTTGGGTTTAGTTAGAAACAAGGCTTCGAGTTTACAAATCATTGTTTAGAATCTTTTCAAACACATGTAAAACATTAGGTTTCTTAATTATTGAGCAACCTGACATTTTAGTGATTCAGGCAAAATACTTTGAACAGACATGATGTTTAAAACTGAATTGCCTGCAACAAAATAACAATAATAAAACAACATTTTACCTTTTTGCTGTCAAATGTTATTCTATACTCGCAATAGCAAATGCATTCACATGATAAACAGACAAATTCTTTGAAGAAGACGAAACGTGACGTCATTGCCAACATTTGCATATCGCAGGGTATAATAACCCCTGATTGAACTTAGCCCACACTTATTTTCTGCCTGCGCCACCAGGATTTTTGTTTCACCTAACTTCAGTAATCCACACCTCTGGTAAGTACTTAATTAATGTGGTTAGTTAATGTGGTTTATGTTGCGAATTATACTAGATCAAGAAACCTTAATTTTGCATTTTAGCTTGTTTGTGTTGGGTTTATTTAACTGATGCGAATTTTTTTGAAATCCTGTTAAATGCGTTCGCACCAAATGTCTAGGATTGCGCTTGTAGTTGCGAGAACGTAAAGCTTTATCTGCCTGTTTTTTTTATTTTTTTATTTTGACGTGAATGATTAGACGTTGGGTTAGTGCAGATTTCGCATTAAATGCTGTACCAATGCATTCAATTGTCGGAATGTAAACGAACTGATTTTGCAATACTTGGTATTTTGCTGACGGGTTTCGACTTAAAGGCGTTGTGCAGAGTCTGTGCTGACGCGCCAGGGCGGTGGTTCCACAAGTTGCTTATTTAGAGAATTACTAGTAACGAGGCACGTGTGCTGTTTTTGATATTGAATACATTTAAATACAAATGCATCGATCTCCGTTGGGCAAGATTTATGCTTGGTGTTCTAGACCATTAAGGATGGGAAACCCTTATACGAAATATTGTGGTTAAAAGGCCATCTTCCGAAGGTGGTTCATCAGCTTTTGCAAAAACAAGCTCATGGCTGAAGTGTCGTTTTACCGTTTCCATGAAATTGACTGAACTACCTTTTTATTTAGATCTAAAATGTCTGACAAACCAGACCTGGGAGAAGTCACCAACTTTGACAAGACCAAATTGAAGAAGACTGAGACGCAAGAGAAAAACCCCTTGCCTTCAAAAGAAAGTAAGTTGTAAATCTGTCAGGGGCGCGCAGCAAGTCAAGCGTGGCTCTGGAATTAATCGTCAGGCAGTTCTTCAGGCATACATTTCACAACTTCTTTCTTTTGCAGCCATTGAACAGGAGAAGGCAGCCTCATCATGAAGACGCACCCTGCTCTATGCACTGTACATTCCACGAGCATTGCCTTTCACCTTTAGCTGTATTACTGTGTAACAAAGAACATAAGATGCATTATGATTGGGCAAAATCAATTGACTGTACAGCCCCCATCCACTTCCCTTAAAAACCCTTTACTGTAAAAATGAGAACTGACTGGAAGTGTGGCTCTTTGTCCTCATGTTGCTTGGGGGCTATTGGGCCCCCTGTCCCTGAAGTGCTGTCTCCCTCAACCCATGCCAGGTGTTGAAGAGAAGGCCATGGGGTGTGGTTGATTAGAAGTGTAGTACAGCTTTGTGTCCACCTGTGAAATGCTTTAAAATCAGTGTTTCCTTATTCTACTGTTGTATTTTTTTTTTATTTTTTTTTTATAAGTTCAATTTCGGAATCCACTGATTTTGTTTTGATATGCCAATAAATAAATAAACTAAATTGTTGCACTTTTTTGAAACAACTGCTGCATGCTAGCTAAACTTCCGTAGCATATGATAGATTTGGACAGATTTGTTAGACTGATGGATAGGCGAGTGTTTTTACTTTAGTTTATTGACCGACACTTGTAGTTATTTGAGTGCTCTCTACGAAGTGGCTGAGCAGACATTGCTTCTGTCTATGGCCAGTGCTGGCACGGAGTGCCCTCACCAAGTGACCCAGAAAAGCACCCATGGCAATCCTCTATGCAACAGCTTAACGGCTTGCCCCGGCTGAACAATACTGCCTTTCTATGTTATTAAAGGCAGGAGAAGCTACAGCGTAGTACACTTGACTTTTTAATGTGTGTTCAGACATTTCTAATTTAGAATTGGTTCCTGGTTCAGTATGTAGCAAGTTTGTGCATATGTGAATTATAGCCGTTGGCCTCAATTCACTTGTAACTTTAGCATTGACTACATAGGGTTGGCCATGTTTGGAGAAGTAGATTTCAAATGCTGAATCATGGTCTAGTTCTATGTCACACCCTGCATTAACTGTCTTATCACAGCACACATCTTACAAAAAGCCATGCCTGACTTGAAAACAGCACTCTCCCTGCTCAAGGCCTCAACTGAAGTGCTTAACCTATCTTAACCAAACCAGGCAAGTCCGGTTATGCATGGCCTCCAATAGGTTTGACAATTCAAGATAAGACTATTGTTCTAATTTTAATCGAGCTAGTCTGAATTCCAGACCAGGCCCGCAGAAAGCACATCCAGGCTAATTTTCTCTTGTCTGTTGATCGCTCTGCTCTGAGCAGGAGCGCTCCCTCTTCTTTCTATACCTAGCCTCGAGCTGGTTCTGCGGCTATTTCAGCCAGGAGATCTGATGTTGGGAAAAGCTTATCTTAATTAGAAAGCGTTTTAATCTTCCTGCACTTCTTTGGTATAGATGGCGCAAGCTGACTAAACGAGTGTTAAACCTTCCATGCTATTAAGAAATACCCTCCCACTCAGTGCACAAAAATCTTGGTGTTGAAACAAAAAAGGACATATGACTGCCGTCGACCTCTGACACGTAGACTTCTGCTGTACAGTCAAAGGACATTGTCTGGGACTGCAACAGATTTTTTTCTTTTTCGGTGCCGAACTGTAAAACGAAAAGTTAAAGGGGAAATAAAGATGTTATAGAGCTAGAGTAATACTTCTCTATACTCGTTACAAATAAAACACTGTATAATTCCAAGGTTATTCCATTGCTGGGGGGGTGTCTATGTACCGTTGCTCGCCTGATGCCCTCCTCGGTAACAGGGGATGGCAGCTTCACAGTTGTTCTGCCTGAGCCTAATGGAGGTTGACAGGTTGCTGTGAGGAGCCATCAGGCCGCGGGTTCTAATGTACGGGAATGAACCAAGGTATTGCCAACGCAGGTGCTGCAGGAATGGCACAGACTTCAACACGGAATTTTTTCTCAGTAGGTTGCAGGATGACTCAACATGCCTTCATCATAAACCCTGCGGTAAAATATATCAGCAACATTCATGAGATTATACCCACTGGCACTACCATCACCCAATAGGGGCCCTTTGGATATCTTGGATGTGAAGAGATTTGCACATGTAGGATTACTCTGTGACTATTGCCAAACTGTGTTTTTGTTGGGTTTAAAGGATTAACTGGGGCTCTTCGTGTCCTCGCTTTCTTTCGACAGTATGCTATAAGGTGTGTCACGGGAATGGTTTTCCTCAGGACGCCAGGGGGCAAAAGGTAAATGGATGATGGCTCCCATGGGCTGACATATTAGTCTGCAGCACACCCTGACCTGGCAGAGATCACACGGTCATAAAGTCCCTTGGCACTCGGCAACATGAAGGTGTGCGGAGTGCTACTTGACGACCTGTTTTCGTGGCTGTCGGGACTAATGAGGACTTGTATGTCCTCATCTACAGATGCTGCGACTGCGACGGAGAGAGAGAGAGAGACAGAGAGACAGAGAAAAGAAGAGAGAAATTAGTGTTACGGTTACGTAACTGACTTCCAGGCTTGCGTTGCGTACACCGAACGTAGCAGCTCTGCTGAAACAACAGCAGTGGGCTCTGCTGGGCCAAGGGCACAAGCTCACATGAGTCCTGATTACCCGGCGCCGTTTAGTCCTGAACCTATTCTTTATTTGAAGAAAAAAAAAACGTTTTTCTGATTTTCAGTTTGCCTTTTTATGAAAAAATAACAACAGCTTGAAGGACCCTGCACACCCCCAACAGTGAATGCTGATACAATGTGTTGTAAATAACCGTTTAGCTTCATCACGCTGGGACAGAATGCAGTGATAGTTCAATTGAGGTTTGTGGCCAGGTCTAAAGATTAGATTTGCTCTCTAGTTTACATTATGTCTGAGCAACTGCTTGCCTAGCCGTTCTGTTCTGAACGGTCATCCACATCTGTGATGCCACCCACCCCACCCCCCTCACCATCCCAACATGCAGCCCAGACACACAACAGCTCCTCAGTATGCTCAAACAATGTGAGGGCACCAGGGGCTTAGGGGGCATACCGGCCAATACAAAAAAACTGTGGGGGTAAGGCGCTACCACGCTAGCCAGTGACGCAAACAACCTGCTGTCTTCACTGCTAAAATAAGTGTCCCCTTTGGTTGTATTTTACTGATAAAGATTCCTTTTCCAATGTCGTTTGTGGATCCCATCAGATGTTAATAGACTTGTATGCATATAGGGTGTCAGTCCAGTCAAGGGGAGGCTGTTAAGTTGGAGAAAGGGATGCAAATGATGGGCACACTAAGAGGTTATTGTGGTAGAGTTGGCCCCCAGCCTCAGAAGGCCATCTGCCAGTGTTGTGACGGGCTCCTGCTGGACCGGCTGGGCCTGTGGCTGACTGCAGGGCTCTGAGGGTGAACACAGATTCCTTTGAGCCTCTATCTTACCATGGACAAAGTTTCAATAAGATAAAAAGCTTTTGCTTTCGGAGCACACTGCAATTCAACCGGTCGGGCGGTTACGTTACATTTTCTCAAGTGGTTACAAAGCGACCAAATCTTGTGTATTTTGCATTCTGAAAACAGCTTGTTTTTTATGATATTGGTTAAAATTGATAGCAAAATGTCTTGAATGATTGTTAAGTTGTTTCAACAGGAAACAGTGCAAGAATGAAAGAGGGCTTGTTTCGACAAGTCACTATTACTGCACACAAGAGGAAGTGTCTAGTTCCCCCAGAATAGCTTTAAGTCACTTGCAGTCTATGCTGAAAGATCTCTCTGTCTCTGTCTCTGTTATAAACCACCTTAATAAGTATTCACTATAACACTATGGACAAAATGGTGGTTCTTTCGGTTTCCATGGTAATAGACAGGTACCTTTAGTTCTTGTTTTAGATCCTCAAAGACCAAGACATTTCACAATGTTGAAAGCTTCCTTCTACCTCTCTAACTACTGCCTTCTACCACTGTAAATAATTACTGCAACATTATTGTTTAGCTAAATTAGCTAAATATCTGTTGTGTTTTGAGAATTTTTTTTGTTCACTGTTATGCTGTTTCTTCGATGAAAAACAAAGCAGAAGGCTTAGTTCTCCATCATTTTTTTAGCTCCTCATTTCAGGAAGTCTAAGAGTTGATCGTAGTTCCTGTTTATGACCAAAAAGGTATTTCAAAGCCCTTTTGAATTCCGTGTATGTGCTTTTGGCCTTCAGCAGCTTCCTTTCTCGCAAAACGTCAACATATTATTAACAAAGGATCTATACAAATACCAGTTTGTGCAGTACCAATAATAACCCATTGCAGCTTCACCTATAAGTATTCAACTAGTATGAAAGTCATACTGTGTAGCATTTAGTCCGGTGGGAGTAGAAAAATATGCGTGATCAATTCATTTACTATAAAAGCAACGGTGCAATCAAATTCAATACTGTGACATGTACCCAAGTTGGTGTCGGAGCATTTGCTTCCACTGATCCAATATTCTGTTTTGAACAAAACAAAATAGAGATCTAAGGTTGTCCAATTCAATGGTCATTGCCATCTGGAACATTGGAAACTCCCTCTTCTGATCCTGGGAGAACCATTTTCTCCCTGAGTAGTTCACAGTGTCACAAACAGGTCCGGTCAGCTCATGAAACCCTCTCTTGGGAAGGGAGGGAGAGTGAAAGTGCAAACGTTCCCGCCCCAGCAAGCTAACAGGGGTTTCCTGCCCTCTTTAGGCACCTCTCACCTGGCTGTCATGAAAAGCTTTCTTGTGGCCCAGATTCACAACACTGGAGGACTATTGTGCTGCACTTGTATTGTTTGTGTGATTGTATGTTAAGGCATGGACACAATATAGGATTAAGCTGTTCATTCATTCCACACCTGGCTACGGTTACTACACAATGCCCCTTGGTAGATATCACAGTGTGGGAACAGTACACAGTATATATCTGCACTATATATATATACAGTGTACATATATATATATGTATATATATACATATAATTGCCTGGTATGCTTGGCAGCAGTAGTGTGTTGTTATCACTAAGTGACTATTTAACTATTTTAGCCATGGATGGTTAGGTAGTATAGTTGTGTCACTTGAAGAGGGAGGACTCTAGGGAAGATAGTTATCATGTTGGTTTACAGTTCTGTTTCAACCAGTCTTCACAGGAAAAGTTTCTTTGCGACCATGCCACAATATTGCGTTAATATCAAAATAAAAATAATATTGCTATTCGGGCGTCACCACGAGTTGTCGTCAATTCATGATCGAGGAGACAATCCCAATCAGACAAGCAGCCTTTGGATTCCCGACTGTGTGAGCAACCAATGTCCCAGAACGTTAAGGTGGTTCCCCCACTCATTAAACCAATCAAAGGAGCGCCTCATTCCCTGAGGCCATAGCGGTTCATGCAAGGCTGACAAGTTGCTGGCTACTATGGCACCATCACTAATTTATTGAGTTCAGTGCCCCTCCCCTTCCTGCAGAACCCCGTGCATTACCGAGCAGACAGAGAGACACTCGGAGACACTAATGGAAGACGTCAAGGAAAACGAAATGACAGCTTTTAAATAATGTAATTGTTTTCACATAAATCTACAGGGGGAATCCGATGGTAAGTGGGCCTGTGATGCATTAGGACTGGAATTACTACGGAGCCGTGAACGATGAACTATCTTTGTCTTCAGACCCCTTTACAGGACAGACAGTAGCTTTGCCTAAACGACTCAATGATCAATAATTAAACATGAAATGTGTTAGAAAGAGCACATGAATGGATCACCTGCGTGAATTCAAGTGTGAGCAGTGAGGCCTGTCACAAGAAACTTGTATGATTGATCGTAAAATATTAATTGTTCATATGTTCCATCCATCCATTATCAGAACCGCTTATCCTATGCAGGGTCACGGGGGGCTGGAGCCTATCCCAGCTGACTTTGGGCGAGAGGCAGGGTACACCCTGGACAGATCGCCAGTCCATCG
>JAVQJS010023509.1:0-13184 GCA_036024795.1 Galaxias rostratus | reverse complement strand
AAACTTGCAGCCATATCACACTCGGCTTATCTGCCTTCTTCAAGGCCAATACCCTTTCCCACAGAGTTCAGCTCTGCTCTGTGCAACTCTTTTACAACCCATGGAGATTTGTTGTCGCCTCAAGGTAACATGATCCTTATTTCCATAGGATTTTGTATATAAGTGGATCAAATCTCACTGGTTGGAACTATGGCTTGAGATATCGCCAGTTTCATAGTATAATAACACAAACACACTCCCACATTAATGTTTCAGGTTCTCTTCAACTGACTACTTCAAAGTCCAGGCTTTGGAGGACTATATATAAATCTATGAGGTTGAAGATGGTTGTGGCTGGGAGCCTTAACGGCCAGCAGAGGGATAGCTCTTTATGTTACGGGAGGTTACATACTACATCTGATGTGTCCCAGCTGTCTAGGAGTCTGTGCCACAGAACCACAAAGGCAGATAATGAATTCCACACCAGCGCCTCATGACAACTTGCACTTTATGGGAGGGGAGGAGGGCTATCTTTGGCTCACACTATTGGAGTGTTTGACGAAACATCCTCTATGAACCATATCACCGCTACACCCCCCCATCCAAAAAAAGAGGCACTTCGGCTTGAGTTTAATATATGACGGGAAATTCACTAGGGAATTATTACTAGTGTACTAAAGTGCAGTTTCCTATTGAATTTGTTATGTGCAAAATCTGTTTTGAGTGGTGGAAGACATTCAGACTGTGACTGACAACCTTAAAGTTTCCAAGTGCTGTTCCAAGTGAAACCACAACATCTGTGTACATCCCCTTACAGTCGTATGCTCCAGCACACATCCATTTTCCTCATTTACTCTATCTCCTTGGTCTCTGCTTCACATTTTTGATGTAGCTACATAGTCCATTGCATCAAGAACACAGCTATTGAAGTTTTTTAACTTAATAAAACTTAACAAAAACTGTCTTTCTGTCTTTTTTCTTTCCAGCCGTAGGAACCATGCTGCTGTCCTGGAAGACCAAATTCAAGCATCTACGGTATACATTCATGTAAAAATTAATTGCCATTCAAATGTATGTACAGTATGTTCTATTATTATCAAAGCTGTAGACATGCTTTGTCAAAATGGCAAAAGGGAAAGTAAGAATGTGGGGGATGACACCCACGCCAAATTTGCATAACATTTTGAATATAACAACCTCTGCACCTGTAAACTTCTCTGAACTGCCAGCAAGTCATGACAGCGTGGGATTGCAGTCTTAACATAATTGCTCAGAAATAGACATGTGTCACTGAAATAAAGCTATCTTGTGTGTATTTTCTTGCAAATGTACCTTATTGCAGAGCTATTCTTGATGTATTAAAAGACAATGACATGGCTGTTCACTCTGTTTTTTTTACGAAGACACAGAAAAGTACATCTCATACATATTCAATGTAATCTTTCACAGATATTCAATGGCATGTCTAACATGAAGAACGAAAGAAAGTGTCATAATTATGGTACATATTTTTATGAATGTGATTTAAATCTCTTTCCCTCTGGGGCGTAATGCCAGAAAGGACCAGTCGCACAGGAAGAGTTGTTTGGTGGGGAGTGGCTGCTGACAAGACTATTTCTTCTGGGATCAGCATTTCCGAGTGAGAAAAATGAACTGCAGTTGAATGAGAGGAATGTCTTGTCTACGTCTGGCTAGACCAATGGAACCAAGACATGTTCTAAAAGGTGGCTAAATTAATATTCTACTTCCAGACCGGAAGACTCAAGCTCAAGTTTTGAAAGCACTTCATCTCCTTTTTTTTCTTTACAGTGAGCTTACCCCTTTTTTGAAAAGCTGGGAAAATTGAGAGGATGTGTTGTTACTATCTTGTATCTTGTTTTTTGAAATAGCTGCACATGTGGCACATCTGGATCTAGGCCTGACTCATTACTCTTTTTTTTTTTTTAAATGTTCCATTCTCTGCAGCCATGGCAACTGCTGCATGTTTGGCAGAAAGCCTTTGCAGGCAGTGGAAAAAGAGAGAGGGAGTCAGGGGAGGGAGTATAAAGGAAGAGAGCAAGGGAGGGAGGGAGCGAACTCTCAGTAGTTGGCCTACATCCAGTGTAATCATGCCATGGAGCCGAAATGAGGCCTTTGGCAGCACACCAGGTTTCTGAGAACAAAGATGTGAGCTTCTAATGTTGGCGGCGGGGCCTGCTTGGCATCCTTTGCCATTTCCCAGCAGCCCTTGCCTTGGCTGACAGCCAGGCCCTCCCCCTGCTGGGACTGCAAAGAGGATCAGAATAAAGAGAGAGACTTGTTTTTCACTCGCCTTTCGCTCAGGCCCAATGACATCACCGCCGCAGCCTCCAGCCCCCAGATTCCAGCCGCCTAGCACATTTTTTCTCTCGCACTGGACCCTCCATTTTATTTGAATTCCTCCATTTTATTCTTATAGTAAAGACCGCATATAATTCACTTATCAATCATTCAAATAAGTGCAAACAGAAATACATGGAACCAGCAGCTATATTTAACTTGGCATGGGTGAACATTTATTTCTCTCTACTTGCATTGAAGAAAATGCAGAATATATTCCAAAGTATTTTATGTAAATCTGTGATTAAAGTTTAAATTGACATCATCAAAAGAAGAATTTGATAATTTGTCTATCTCCCTAGCTTCCGTGTTTCTTAAGCAAAGCTGAACAAGTTAGGAGAAAAATAGCAACATTGTAAACAGGATGTGGCTGGCCGCTGGGGGTATCCTTGTAGTCTCCATGGTAACTGCCTTGTGTGAAATACAGAATGGCTATAGAGGCCCATGGACTATCACCTTTTGAACTCATGAGCCGGACTGTGCTTATTAATGGTTGATGGAAGAGCTAGGAACAGAATTAATCATAATAATGCACCAAACTGTGTCGGTAGGTCTATGTTTTCTCTTTAGATTAACTTGTGAGATGTCTTATTTTAGTCAATGCTATGCGCCCAAACAGTTGAGTTGCAGGGGTTATATAACAGCAAAGCTGTTGTTCTCAAGGGATAAGGAAAAGGGGGGAAAAACACAAATGAAAACATCCAGCGTTGCACGCAGCTTATGCAGAAAACTTCAGACGGAATGTGTAATGATTCACACCCATGAATAAAAGATGCTGAATTTAAAATTGAACAACCTCAGAATGCCGTGTATGAAACAATGCCGGCATGTTAAGCCACTGCCTGTCGTCACATGTTAGGTATTCCCCTAGCTTTCACTTCATTTTTGCTATGATCACAATCTGCCTCTTTCCTGACACAATCCAAATCACTGGTGAGTAAAAACATGGTCTATTCCATCTGTTGAACATTCTGGGGCCACAGTGAGTCAACAGAGACACTACACCAAACCAGACAAATGTGTCAGTGGTGGGCCGTGCTTTTTTCTTTTTTTTACTGCTTTGGTCTGTTGTTTTTTTTTCCCCAGAAGCTTTTGTCCACTTTACCCACCTCAATGTTGCAATTTTATTTGTTCACTCAATTGTTGTGTAGAGTAAAACTATGCAACCTTCTTTATTAATACTTCTGGGAACATCTCAATAATGGAAACCGATTAGTTGGGTATGAATTGTATGCCTCCATCTTGCATAACCTCAATGTGTTGACACTACCTTGTACAAACATGCATTACGTGGAATCCAAAGGATCAAAGTATTGGGCAACCCACAAAATGTCCCTTATTCTTAAGTCTGGTTTGTTTATTTTGTGAAGGGAGAAAGGCATTTGAGGTTATTCATTTGGCCTATAGTTGCGCTTCAAGATATTGCGCATGATCATGTTCAATGGCACAGTGCCAAATGGCTTGATGATCCGACTTGGGTGAGGCGGATGGCGGGTACGTGACTAAACAACTTACTTCCTCTCTCCAACGTCACAAGGGCTTGCAAAAACATATCCTGCTTTGTGTCTGCAGGTTTCAGACGCATTGCCTCAGCCAAACCCGTAGGCAAAGCAGCAATCAGTTGGAATTAACCCAGGCTTGAGGGTAGAACGAGAAAATTCAGGGACTCTCCCCCGCCCCTATAATAATGGACCAGTGTAATCACATACATGTGCTTGACCTGTAGCATTTACACTTTGTAAATTATCCAGTTTTTCAAAAATAATATAATTTGTGGTATATTTTTCTTCTATGTATAGGTTTCCAACAAAAATGCTGGCTATATTGTGACATGCAAATTTGAAATGTAGAAACATTTTATAATTTAACAATAATGTTGGTACTATAGCCTTTTATTGTTGTTACTAGTTTTACTTTACTTGTTATGTTTTATACCATGTGCCAGTGAAAGCTATAACGTCACTCGGTGTATGTAGCCATAGGCAACAGCATGTGCAATTCATGCTGTAAACCAGTTCTATCGAAGCGTCGCACAGAAGTCTGGAAATCCCCACCCGGCACCTACCTCGTGCCACAGCTTCCTGGTTGAATTTAGCTGGGGGTGAAACGCTTCTGATTTTGCAGTTAGGGTTGGAACTGCAACTTGTTATTGAGGACTGGTTTTTTATAACGCCTAAGCTTCAATTACTGAATGAAAATTATTTTTATTTGCCTCGGTTGGTAAAGCACTGTCGTTAATGTTTTTTTGAATCGTTAAAGCCAATTTTCAGATCGACCCACCTCTGTCTTATTTTGTCGGTTCCCACGTCAGACTATCCCTTCACCATTTTATACCTCCACGCGCCTACTTCATAGCGTCAGTGCAAGCAGGAAATATGGCGGTATCATCTGAGGTTTTCTTTTTAACCTTGTCGCCATCCATGTTGCTTCATTGTGCAACAGCAGCAGTAGACTTTACGATTCCTTCTCCTTTTGTCAGCGTCGGTCAGGCCGGCAGGGTGTAGTTTTGGCAACAGTTCAAGTGATAAAATAAAAGGGGCAGTCCACAGACTGACAGAGCTTGCGCTAAAGGGGCTGTCGAAGAATCAAGTAAATAGAATTGGATCTGGGACCACAAGTTTAGTGTTCAGTGATGACGTCACTGCTCTACATTGAGCTAGCAGAGTTGTAGAGAGAGTGAGGGAGATAGATAGAGGCGCGCCGTAGTAAAGTACACACCGTCATGAAGTTCTGCTTGTAACTAAATTGTTGTTTCTGTTGCAGGAAAATACAAATTTTAAAACGGATTTCGCCCTGCGTGGTTCCGTTAGAGCTTGGACAGATTCGCACAAATCTGGGGGAAGATTTTTGGTCAGTTTTGTGAAAGAAATGTCGTCTGCGGCGGTTGCTGCTTCGAGAAGGCAGTCATGTTATTTATGTGACTTGCCTCGCATGCCGTGGGCAATGATCTGGGATTTTACCGAACCCATCTGCAGGGGATGTGTAAACTATGAAGGAGCAGATCGAATTGAGTTTGTGATTGAGACAGCCCGGCAGCTTAAGCGATCTCATGGCTTTCAGGAGGGGAGATCTCCGGGGCCAGGAAAGTCCCAGCTGTCTGGTAAAGAAATTCAGACAATCAACCATTCGGCAGGGGACCCAGGCTCGCGACCACCCCAGCCCTTGGACCGCTACCCGCTCTCCACCGACCGCCCGCCTAGGCTCGGTCCTGAATATCAGTCTGGTAGGCAAGCAAACGGCATTCCTGTTCCAAATGGATTTCCTAAACCCGACGATCCGCCTGAACTGAACCGCCAAAGTCCCAATCCTCGAAGGAATAGCACGGTTCCTCCAAATTTAGTGCCTTTGGTGAACGGAAACATGGCCCCTGTTCATATCGTGAATGGCAGACCAGGACAAATGGGACACCCGTCCGCACTTTCTGGTAGCCCCAACGACCTGGGAAAGCGACCCGCTTCAGTCTCTAGCACAGAGCACGAGCGAGAGGTAAAAGATAAGCACAGAGCGGACAGTCTAACCCCAGACATCTCCGAGAGCCACAAAAATAGGGCAGACGAGTGGATGAGCAAGGGCAAAACGGTGAGAGATTTGATGGCTCTCCATACCTTCGACAACAGGTTCAAGAAGGATCATGCGGCCATGCAACAAAGAGTTATGGGCTATGAAACCAGTCCATCTGCTTCTAAATCAGGTAGGCTACATTTTGTGTCGTACAGAAGCATAATATAACCGAAAACGTATTACATGTTTTAAAGAATGCAGTTTATTATTTCGATTATACTACTGAGGATATCAGTCTTTTTCTACCACATGGTTTTTGTAATATTATTACATACTATTTCATGCATTGCTAAAAAGCAAAAGGGATCATTGAATTATGCAAGTAATTATGAACCTGCCCGAGTTGCGTTCCGCTTAAGAATATGCATTTAATTGTGAACCTGCAGATAGAGGAAAGCACCCCCGGAGTATGAAGAGAAAAGCCTCTCCCGAACCAGAGGGAGAGGGGCCAGCGGCCAAGTTGAACGGAGAGGGACAACAGTGGTTACCACCTCCCACTGACGGACTCAAAATGCCCCCAGTTCCCCCACCAAGCTTTGCCTCACCGCCCTCGACAATATCTCCCCACTCCCGCACCACCCCACCAGAGGCTGCACAGAACGGCCAGTCCCCCATGGCGGCACTCATCCTCGCAGCAGACAACGCCGGCGGAAACAGCTCCCCCAAGGACGCCAACCAGGTCCACTCCACTACTCGTAGGAACAGCAACAGCCCGCTGTCACCGTCCTCCATGAACCAGAGGAGGCTGGCACAGAGGGACGCGTCTGGTGCAGTAACCCCTCACGTGCCAGGGATGGACCAAGTGCACCCCCAGAGCATTCCGGACTCCTCGGTACCCGGCAGCATACCCCTTTGCTGCACCCTGTGTCACGAGCGTTTGGAGGACACACACTTTGTTCAGTGCCCATCCGTGCCCTCTCACAAGTTCTGCTTCCCATGCTCGAGGGAAAGCATAAAGCAGCAAGGAGCCACGGGTGAAGTGTACTGTCCAAGTGGTGAGAAATGTCCCCTGGTTGGTTCTAATGTACCGTGGGCTTTCATGCAAGGAGAAATTGCCACCATCCTTGCAGGAGATGTCAAAGTAAAAAAGGAGAGGGACCCTTGATTTTGTTTTGAACACTTTTTGGGTTGGGGAAACGAAAATTACGAGTATATAAATATATAAATATCACATACATACCATCCAAACAAACTAACGGACGTGTACATATTGGACCCAAGGGAAGTGTCTACTTCGTAAACATGGCTGTATAATTTTTGATTTTTTGAATACATTGTGTTTCTATATTTTTGAAGATAAAGGTATGTACTCATTATAATGGACTACGTTCCTCTTTGTTGATGTTTAACAAATTCTTGATGTACTTCTAGGTCTGGTGGCAGTTCCTGTTTAACGTAGAATGTGACTAATGCTACTCTACGAGCACTTGGCAAAACTGAAATGCTTTTAGCTGTACTTGTATGCACTTGTTTAAAATTGCCAAATACAATTTCTGATCTTGTATGAACATACTGTCTGAGTTTTTCTTTGAACAATCATATTAAGAAGGAACCACTTTGAACTTGTTTTGCGAGTTTATCACGAGATTGTTATGGCCACGGGGGAAGGTTGGTCTGCTCTTCACACCAAAGGCATACAAACTGTTTGGAGGAGCATTTAGGAATTACAAAGGGTGCAACACCAGGTTAATGGAATATATGTAATAGATAACAGTTATGCAATAGTATAACACACAATGAAAGAGCATTTTATGATCCTATCTGAAACACTGTCTTATTGTTTTTATCTTCATAAAACTCATCACGCCTTGCAGACTACACAATGACAATCTTGTCCATAAAAGAGGTTGTACATATATTGCAAAATAGCTTGTCATTTTAAAATATAACTTACAATTAGAGATTATGCCCATGTTCTCACTGTAATATCCATTATCTAGTGTGTATTTTGGACCAAATGAATCCAGCAAATTTTAGGTGAGTTCAGTTAGGTGCTGCAGTGATAAAATAATGAGGTGGCAGGCCATGCTCAGTTAAGTGGAAACTGTCCAATGAATAACATGAGGAGAAAGTTGATGACTGGACACATTTTTGGGGGACATATTATGATTACAAATCAGAATGTCTACACTACTTTTTTAAAACATGTTAATGTTGTTGTGAAAACTTGAAGCACTGGCAAAAGGCCTACAATGAACTTGTTATTGTTGCAGCCTGATTTTAGTAGTCTACTTTTTAAAATAAATGTTGGAAATCTTTTTATGAACAAAAGCACTCGTAGAAATTAGGTTGACCCTATCTAACTTTGCCATTATAGTGGTATGCAGTGACGTAGGCAACACTTCAGTCTGGCTACTATCAAATTGGCTGCGTCTCAACACTACCAAACTCGCCATAAATATTTTAGTATGTCCCAAACATACCATGTCAAATGAAATATGATAAAGGTGCATGTAAAAGTTGCAAGTGCAGCTGAAGTTCCTACAACAAGAAAAAAGTAGTAGTACGCTATTTGAGACGCAGCGATTGTCGTTACGTGTGCGTACGCATTAATGAATTCTTCTCGTAGTATTTGGTATGTTTATAGTAGCAACATGGCCATTGTCCTGCATTGGCCTTTGATGTTGCAGCGACCATCTGTGTTGTCAAATCGTCGAATTTAACGTTACACGATGTAAATAACAGCAAACCGGTGTGTAGTCTGAATCAGGCATTCAACTTCTCACGTCACATAACCAGAACATACAGAGCAAGACATGAGTCCAATGAGGGTTCAGCCGATTTCCCGGAACTCCGCAGAGGTTCATGTTCCAGTCTTCCAAGTGTGATGAACTGACTACTGTTAGTATTACTCTAACAATCAATTTATAATCGATCGTTTATTGCTGAACCTATTTGTAATATCATCAGTATATATTATTTCAGTTTTCTCGTTTGTTTTAAAGTGGTGTGCATTCTAACTTCCAACCAAATACCTATTCATCCAGCTGAAAAGGATATGTTGCTTCTTCGGGAACATTTAAAAATAAAATAAAAAGCTGCTATCATAAATAAACGAATGCACGTCACTACATAGATTACGTTATACGGTTGCCTATTAATAATTGACCTTCCAAGGTGAGTGTGACTCAAAGACTTGCCCATTACACATCAGCTGACATTTAAAAACCATTTTGCTCGCTAAACGAGTTTGTTGCTCAATGCTCATACATGGTTATCTGGAGTGTGAGCAGCCTGCACTTTGATCTGCTTGCACTTCATTTCTGTTTGCAAAACGCTACATGGCAATCACCAATTTCAGTGCTGACCCAAGGTGCTAGACAGGTCAAATTTGTAGAACCATGATTAAAGAAGTCGACTTAGGTTGTCATAAAGTATGGCCTTGCTGTTGTGTTAATTGTACCGAAAGCAGTAAAAGCTGTGGGTTACATTTCTCAATTTGTGTGGTGTCTGTGATAAGTTGGAGTGTCTCTGTGAGCAGGTAATTAGAAGGGATATAAAGTAGTCTATTCGTGCTTGTTTCTTATAAGATGATTTAAACATTTAAAAAGCATTTGTGACTTATTTTGGATTAGAGGAATTGTCTTTGGAAGTGCTTGCCTCCACACCGGCTAGAGAGGAAAAAAGTTAGATGAGGGATTGTAGGAGTTCTTCATATATACATTTATACTACAGATGAATCTATATTTAGGACTTTAAATCAAACGGCATGCACATGCTGCTGCAACCCCTTAAAGAGTCGAGAGACAGGGACTTACCAAAAACAGAATCTGGTTCAGAGTTTCTGGCCTCCTAATATAACTGATCTACTGGGTAGTTTTAGACCTGTCAGGGAAAACAAGGTCATAGCAAATGCTGAATTGAGGACACGCTCAAATCTGCCTCTTTTTCATCAATCAAAGTTGCCCTTGTGAGAGCGGCATGGGGTCCTGTGAGACAAGTCATGGCGACCTTTCTTCACTGTATCCTGGCAGAGGCTGACACTTGCGGCCAGCAATTAGGTGAAACATGGCCGAATCCACAAGACATGTAGAACTGTTGGATTAACTAGGTGGGTGAGGTCTCCTGTGATTTTTAATGCTGTGCAAGATGGGACTCCTTGAGATAATTTCCAATGCTAGCAATTCTTCCAGCTGCATTGGGCAGGTACTCTCTTTATTTTGAGAACGGATTTACCCTTATGTGCAACATTGCCCTCACAGACGTAGAGTTGGTAACCAATCCACATTCGAAAAATGTTTTTTTAACTCGACCGTCTGTATACTTACTTATCAACCTTTACTACTGATGTTATGCAGATCTCCAACCTTATTTCATGAAATGTCAATTTTAGCAAATTTTTTGCGCTCATCATTTTTTTATTACGTTTATTTCTTCTTGCTTTTGACCCTTTCCTGTCCCTTGATTTTGGTCCCACAGCCAATCCTCTCTCCGTTTCTGTTGCAGTGTTGCTTTAAATCAGGCCTGTGAAATGGAAATGAGGACACATTTTCCCTCTTTCTCTCTCTGTAGCTCTCTCTTTTTCCAGACATCCAAAAGAGGCAGTGCCTCCACTGTTTTTCGTTCAGATCTTGGAGTGCTGCCAAGTCTCAAAAGTGGAGCAGGGTAAGAGATGCAGATGAGAGAGAGAGAGAGAAAGAGAGAGAGAGAGAGAGAGAGAGAGAGAGAGAGAGAGTGGGAGAGGGAGAAGTTGAGAGCTTAGAGAAGGCAGCGTAAAAAAAAAAGATAAGAGGAAAGTGAAGACTGCAAAGGAACAGGAAGTCTGATGGGGATATATGAGGAAAACAAATGGTACTGATCCAAACCAACCCTTCTCTCCAATAGTTTAGCCCAGCACCATCGTTCCCCGTTTCTGCTGAGACTACTCCTGGGTCAGCTGATAAGATGACATGGGGCACTCACGACGAATACAAACAATAGTCAAATCTATTTGCATTATCTTTTGTGGTTGAGTTCAGTTGGTAGGCAGACGTATAACTGCAGACAATAGTAGTCCAGTAATTATGCATTGTACCATTGTGGTTTTAGCTTTGTACAAATACATTTAGTAGCATTGCAGACCACATTTTGTTAGTTTTTTAAAATATCTTCATAGATCTAGAACTCTAGAAAGAGTCTTTTTATCCAATTGTATGCTCTCTGTTTATATTTTAACTCATTGAAGTGGTAATTGTTTGGTAGCAATAGCTGACTGTCAGGATTTAGTTTCAAGCTGGAAATATAGATCTGAGTGTCCACTTGATCTGTGTTAAAAACAAACGAAGCAACATTAGCGCAAATGTGTTATATATGCATACTGACAGCATTTGACATCGTTTAACTTTCTTTACCATGTCAGTGGACTGCTATTGCAATCCTGTGATGCAGAATTTTACTCTATAATACTGGAGTGCGTGGCTAAAAGGATGGCCTGTCTGGCCTTTTCAAAAGGGTAATGATGCAATCCCAGTGATTGATCTCTATTTTCCGTGTCTTACAAAAAGTGGTGCCTTGACGTGTGTGTGACTAGTTAAGGGTCTTCAGGCCAATCTGTCTGGTTGGCAGCAGAAAAACTGTGGGTCTGGGGTAGATGGCCCTTTGCCATCTGGGTGCCTCGATGACGTTTAAATGCAAGTGAAGGTCTAGGAGGGGCCATTTGTGTCCGTTCTTTTACATACCGTCACAGTGGTCACATTTTAAAAATATCTCTGTGTGTTTAAGGTCAGCTTAGTACACCTGATTTTCCACGTTGTGTTTAGTAGAGTTGTCAGGAGAAACATTATCTGAATGGGTGTATGCTTGAAACTTTGTAGGTATGGCATATAGCTGTATGCCCTGTTAGGTTCCCATATGGACACAATCAGTTGGGTAGCAGATCGGTGGGCAGCTTGGAGACTGCCTGGTGAGGAGACAGGCTTGTTGGCTGATGAATTCGATGGGCAGTTTGCGGGTGTCAGCAGATCCGCAATGATATATTATGGGATGTTCACAGCAGCTCGTTTCCTCCGGTTTTTCCTCTCTCTCTCAATCTCTGTGCGCCCTCGCACTCTTGCTAAGGGCCTCGGCCACAGACAATTACTGTCAGTTCAATTTAGGACTTAGCCTTTCCTGGTCACACTGCTTACCCCGGATCAGCTGAGTGCAACACAGCCCTCCGGATTTTGACCAACAACCAAGCAACACTTAGACCACCGCAAGAGAAGGGGCTTGCGTTACACGTACACACTACTCAGAAGTCCTTACAGATTCCCCGTGAGGCGTAAACCCTCCTTAAACTGCCTGTTATTGTATTCAGGAGATATAAACAAACTTTTAATGTTCTGTCATCTATGTTGTATTTAAGAATAGCATTTGTTTGGGGAATGCATTGTGTTTTTGACTGTCTGTTGCTTGTGGGACCTTGTCCTGAGGCAAAAACCTCAAACAAACACAGTCACTCTTTTTTTGTCTCGAGTCTCAAGTTGCCTATTACATAACTGAAGGATGGCAACAATTTCTCATCTGAGCCCTGATGGTGTAAACCAAGTCTTCAGAACCTTTGCCATTGTGAAATCTCTGCGGAGACTGAAGTTTTTATTTCCTTTGTTGTCTCTCCCTCCGTTTTATTCCTTTACCTTCCTGTTTCTCGTTGTATTTGTTTTTCATCTGTATTGTTAGGAATTGTTGTCACTGAAGTGTTTACATTGTTTTTTAACTTCCTTCTCCCTGGTTGGGTCTTTGGGGTTGAGTTGAGCACAGTGGTGTCAAAGGAGATGCCAACTGAAAGGGAACAGGCAGGGCCTGCTTTTGACAGGTGTGTTCTATTTTTGGAGTCGGTGACTTTAAGTGTATTACACAAAAGTACGCCGTGGATGGGTTTATTTGAAGGCCAACAGAGGCCACTAAGTATCTGGTGACTCGGGCGGAGCAGCAACAGGTGGACGGGGCATGTCCAAGGTTTTCTTTTTATAGTTTAGGGATATATTTAGCATTTGTCCAAAGTTCTCCCTCCAGCTCAGTAGTAAAGGGTGTTACCCAGCCATTTGAACCGAGTGAAGCACATTTCTTTGGTTTTTCAACCCCCTGGAAGTCAAGAATGTAAATTATGTGTTGTGATGTACCATGTCTGATGCTTTGTAATGATATAATCATAGATTTGCAACTGTACAAAGCCCCCGCCACTCTACCGTAGGAATGTGCATGGGGGGGTAATGATCGTTCAGCCGGGTGGAAGCTTCTCCGTTGAGCCAGTGGGATATGTTCTACGAGGGAGGGGGGAAGGGCGGATATTTCTGGTTGAGTGTGTGTGTGTGTGTGTGTCTGTGTGT
>JAVQJS010023469.1:0-14074 GCA_036024795.1 Galaxias rostratus | reverse complement strand
AGAGAGAGAGAGAGAGAGAGAGAGAGAGAGAGAGGGGGAGGGAGAAAGAAAGGGGAGGGAGAGTATAAGAGAGAGAGAGAGAAAAAGAAGGAGAGAAACACAGAATAAGAATTGGCAATAAACACAGATTTCTTCACTCACAGAGGAAGTGTCAACCAAGGCTATAACTTTAGTACAACATTGTTTAATATTTATCAGTTAGAAATACAGTTGGACTATTCTGCAGCCCCGGGCCTCTTTCTCCACGACAGAGAAGTCAGGTCACTGTTCCGTGCAGCTGACCTGGTGCTGCTGTCTCAAACCCAGCAGGGGAGCAGGGACTGCAGCACCAGCTGGACCAGCACTGCCAGAACAGGGCCCTGGCAGTAAACCTGAAAAGGGTCCAGGTTATCATCTTCCCCAAAAAAAAGCCCGGATGTTAGAAAACCAAGACATCAGTTCAATTTGGGAACCACTGCCCTAGAGCACACAATGAGCTATGTCTACCTTGGCCTAACAATTTTGACATTAGATAGTTTCACTATGACAGGCAATGCATTGACAGAAAAAGCCCTTAGAGCCAACTATGAAATAAAACATAAATTCTATAAAATCAGTATTCCAGTCAAATATATGGTGTTACATATTCGACTGTGTCATTCAACCAATTGCACTTTTTATGGGAATGAAATATGGGGTAACCATAGCGACATTAGATGGGACACTCCTCCGAAATTGCGCAAAATTAACCGATGCATCTGAGATCTAGACCTGAAAACTCACTTCACTTTATAGCACTCAAAACCCAAGAACTGAACCCTAAGAGGAGTCCCCTCAGCCAGTTGGTGCTGAGACTGACAAACCATGTTCAACTACACTCTCACACCAACACTGCTTGAGAGACACAATTTAATGTCAGTCAAATCATTAAACGAAGCAGCGAGTCACATCTGAAACATCGGAATCAAGAAACATTTACTTACAAAGCGGATTGGTCTGTTACCATCCCCGAAACTGAGAATTTAAATTGGCGGAATATCTCTCATTTGTCTGAGATATTAAACAGAGGCGGATCCTTGCCAAGTACAGGCTAAGTGACCACCGTTAGGCAATCGAAAAAGAGAGATTTACGGTTTAAAAAAACGGAAAGGATATGTGGTCACCGCAAGACAGCTGACGTTGAGACAGAGATACACTTCCTTTTAACGTGTGAGCAATTCAATAACACAAGGCAGCACTGACTGGGCGCACGCACCCGCTGACACACACACACGGACACACACACACACACACACACACACACACACACACACACACACATAGTGGTCTGAGATGCATCAGTTATAACATCCACACACACACACACACACAGTGCTTTTAGTCGAGAGGCAACAGGTAACACACACACACACACACACACACACACACACATAGTGCTTTCAGTCGAGAGACAACAGGTAACACACACACACACACAAAAACATATCTGAAAGTTGGTAGGTAAATACGCAGTCAGTGTATTCCTTCCTCAAATGTTATTTCTGAATCTTATTTTCCAGATCGTCTTTGAAGCGATCCGAGGACCCTCTATAAGAAGCGACATCGCTCTGGATGACGTCGTGTTTAGTAAAGGACCTTGTGAAGGTAAGAGCTTTGACTAGTGAAATATAGTGTTAAGGTAATAGCTCTGACTAGTGAAATATAGTGTTAAGGTAAGAGCTCTGACTAGTGAAATATAGTGTTACGGTAAGAGCTCTGACTAGTGAAATATAGTGTTAAGGTAAGAGCTCTGACAAGTGAAATATAGTGTTAAGGTAAGAGCTCTGACTAGTGAAATATAGTGTTAAGGTAAGAGCTCTGACTAGTTAATTTATAGTGTTTTGGTAGGAGCTCTGACTTGTGAAATATAGTGTTTAGGTAATAGCTCTGACTAGTGAAATATAGTGTTAAGGTAAGAGCTCTAACTAATGAAATATAATGTTACGGTAAGAGCTCTGTCTAGTGAAATATAGTGTTAAGGTCAGAGCTCTGACTAGTGAAATATTATTTATTATTTATTATTACTGAAGATTAAAGATTACATTGCGTATGTGTGTGTGTGTGCTGTTGTTGTTCTAGATCCAGGAGACACCATTTCCTACTCTGGCTTCTCTGACAACCTCAACGAGATTGAGTACTAAGAGCGTGTGCTCACGTGTGTGTGTGACCGTGTGTGTGTGTGGCCATGTGTGTGTGTGTATGTGTGTGGCCGCGTACGGGGGTGTGTGTGTGTGTGAGTGTGTATGTGTACGGCTATGTATGCGACTGTGTGTGTCTGTGTGTGCATGTGTGTGTCCCCAGGTGCGTGCACGTGTGTGTGTGTGTGTGTGTGTGTGTGTGTGGAGGGGGCGGGGGTCTAGTGTTTTAGAAGTAATTGAAATAGCATTTTTGGGGTTACATGCACAGTAGTATTGCACTGTTTATTTTTGTTTTCTTTTTACGTTTTCTCCTAATTTTATTTTATACATTTGTACTCAAGTTTGCAGACGAAAGTTCACCTTTTTTAAACTGAGGACATCCAACCAGTGTTATTTTTTAGTCCTTAATATTTTTCTCAATTTCTCTTATAGTTGTTCTCAGTGTAGCTGAATGTTTTCTTCCAATGTGTCAGGAGAACTCCATCAATATTCACTTTCTGTTTCTTTGGTCTCTGCTGATGAAGGAGTTTACAGGCAGACTCCACTGTCTCCATAGCTCATGTCTGACACTTAGTGGTTATAACGTAACATTACAGAACAACACATTTCTGTGTGAAAGCAGTGCTGATTTGGGCACTGTTCTATATACAGAGAGTGTGTGTATTTGTTTTGTTTTGTAACACATGATACTAGAACACCTATCACTCTTGACAAAGGATCACGCGTCCAGCTACAAGACTGAAGTCACATGATATCAGTGTCCGCTTTTATTCACAATCCGTGTCAATTTCCATGTGCCAATGTTGTTAACTTTACGTAACTCAGTGCTGTTCAGACCGGTCATTCTTAGAAGGCCACTGCATTATCATGTTAAAATGTGTGTATTTTTTTGTTGGCTGAAGGTTTACTTGTCATATACAGTCAAGAAGGGAAAGAAGATTCAATAAAATCATCTGTTGAAGTTATAGATGTTATCACATGGAAAACTTTATGTCCAATACAAATGGAGGAAAATCCATCTGGTTTTGTTGTGTTTTATTCACAGTAATCTTTTCAGTTAATTTATCTGCAAAGATAAAATACAACCCTTACAAATGCTTAGACCTCGCATGATAGATCCAAAAATATAGGACAGTCATTCAAAAGACTAATGCAAACTGATGTACAAATCATGTAGGTTTATCTTAATATAAAAATAAATGAGATTATTCTGATTTATATTCACATTAAAAACACATTTTACAATCTTACTCAAGATTCATTGTTAACTAATTGTACATTAAGACATGCTGTGCGTGTGTATTAAATGAACAATGCATGTACAGTCTCTACAAGAGGAGAACCAGTAGTCAGTATATCCATCTTGGTGTCTCTGATCCTATGTGGTGTTTGAGTCTAACACACATTCATATTTTTTAGCAGGCATGTGTGGATTATTTTGGAGTGATTTTTAAATGTTGTCCTCCTCATCAACACGTTAACAAAAGGATCCTGAATATCAACTAATTTTCATAATGGATGTCATATGCCAAGGGACCATCAATTGCAAACCCAATGTAGAAAGATACTGTCTCCGTGCTAAAGCCACTTCGAATTCCTCCTAAAAATGCGGGACGCACAGAAAACTTCTGTTGACCATAAATGGCAAACACTTCTCCAAATTCAACGGTTCCCCTGACCCTAAACAAAGTGTCAGTGATTTCCCTTTCTTTGAAGATATCTCCACTCCTCCACAGTTCTCCTAACATGTTACGAGGGATCTTTGCAAAACACTCGTCAAGTTTAGGTTTGGGTACAAGCCTGGCTAATCCATTTAGTTTTCCCAGGTAAAAGTGGGCAACTGTGCTCCTCTTCCTGAACAAAAAAGACAGACGTCCACGAGATGCATTTCGAATTGAGTTGAGGTGTGTCCTGATGTCTGTGTTCTGTTCTGCTCCTGGGCTTGGCCAGAACAATAACAAGGCCAGGTAGTAAGGGTCTGGATAGGGGTGCTGAAGTCCAACATCTTGAAGGGTTTCCTTCAGAAGAATGATGAGTTCTTTCTCTCTACTCACATGTGAAGATTTCGAATTCAAAAGGTGAAGAATAATGTTTGACAAAATGTAACAGATTTTCTGTTTTATCTTGTGTTTTTGATTAGGGGCGTGTGGTAGGAGGAATCTATAGCACTCAGTTATTTTCTCTATTTCCTTTGCATCTTTGTCTAGGTGCTGGAGTACTCCTGCGAACGTGTCTGCATGCTGTTTCTCAAGATACAGTCTGCGTTCTTCAATATCAAGATTCAAATTTAGACTCTGGTTGTTCCTCCTTTCTCTAGCGATTTCCTCAGATGAAGAGCAAAGAAGTGTCATATACTTGGTAAAGTGATCAGAAATCTGCCTGCGATTTCTTGCCTCATATTCTCTTAGACTATTTCCTCTAACACTTGCTAGGTCACTTCCCTTTAGGTATGTAAAATAACAGTCAAACAATTCAAATATTTCTTTCATTTGCTTTTTTAAATCAAGAAGAAAAGGCTCGTAGGTTTTAATAATTTCAAGAAATGTCTTGTCGATTTCATTGTTAGAAATGGGTATGCTGCTGATAGGGATTGTCTCTTTCAGATAGCTCTGCATGTACTTCTTTTTCATTGGATCTGTATTGTCAAAGAATGACAGTTTACTTAGCATTTCTACTGCGGTGAGAGAAACTTCCATCTCGCCCACATAGCCAAATTTGTTGTATGATTTTGTTGGATAGTCCTCAGAATCATTGTCAGATTCGTCTTCTGTGTTGCCCAACTCTTGAGCTCTTTGAAATGCCTTGATTGCTTTACTGGCCAACTGAAGGTTTGTTTCAAAGACTTCTGGATTACATGCGATCAGTTTTTCGTTCTGTATGTTTTGTTTCAGTTGACTCTTATACACTTGTCCAATTGTGTTAACAGTGTATGAATTTTCATTGATTTTCTTGGCATTTTCAGCCCAAATCACTGCCTGATTAAAATCACATTCTTTAATGTACAAGTATCTTGCCAGCGCCTGAGGAATTGATGCACTTGTAACAAACCTGGATGAAGCCTTCACAAATATTTCTTGAATACTATGTCTACCTTGCTGGCTATGGATTTTCTCTATCAGAAGAGAAAATGTCTCTCTCTCATCTCCATCTTTTTTGCGCTGCCTTTCAATAAGCATGCGGTGAATTGAAAGCATGAGGGCGTCTTTCACTACCCCAGTTTTGAAAAACAGATCACAATGAAGCATTTCCATAGTTATTGCACACACTGTTAAGTGATATCTTTTGTCAAACTCTTCAAGACATGCTGAGGCTATTGAGTGATGAAGGATTCGAATTCCTTTGTATCCTCCAAGGTCCTCAACTGCGTTGATGATGATCAGGTTTGAATATGGTTTCATACTGTGAAGCACAGAGTCTCTCTGCCAGTACATCACTTTAATCCCCAAAAAGTCTTCAGTCAGAGACAGTGAGATGTCAGATTCAGCCACGTATGTGTTTAAAAGTGCTAAAAAAGCAAATATTTTGGCATTCTTTTTATTGATGTCAAAGTTCTCCAATGTATTACTCACAATACCTGCAATGTATTTCTTGTCAAAGTTGCTTTTCATTATCATGAAAGTGTAAAAGTTTTCCGGTTTTTCATGAGTTTCTTTAAGTTCTTGCAACTTTTCCTCAAAGTCATCTTGTTCTTTTTTTGTTAGAGATGTGGTAATGTACTGGCAGGCTGTGTTACATTGTTGGTACTGTTCTTTTGGGTTAGGGGAACGGACACAGTTCAGAATGATAACCAGAGAGTTTTGCAGATCCTCTTCTCCTCTGCTATCCTCAACAACTGACTTTACAAGACTTTTTGTGTTTTCCTCTTCTTTTGAATCATCCACAAGCAACAAAACCGGTGTTGGTTTTTCACTTTCAAGCTTCATTAGCTTTTTTACTTGAACAGCCACTTCTGCTTTTGGTAGTGACTTATCCTTCAGCACAGCGCATCTGAAGGTTTTCCGTAGATCCCACATCACATGCATGGCTAAAGTGGTACCACCACAACCTGGGTGGTGAAACAGATTCAGCAACACACATGTGTTTTTACAATCTTTAGTCTGAGCCTTGATCAGTGTTCTTAGTTTACTGTATTTGTCTCTTTTGATGAATGGCTTTGCCTTAGGTTTCTCACAGAAATAGAAATTCCACCATTTGACTTTACCCCCTCTGAAAAATTCCTCCTCAACTTTAATTTTGAAGTCTTGAAATTCTGTTGTGGTTTCATCATAAACATTTTTACATTGATTTTGACATAGAATGTCAAGTGCTGTCATATAATCTTCATCCTTTTGTTTGAGAACAACATAGCCGTAGTTAGAGGATGGGAGAAGCCTTCCTGAGGACTGGTTATGAGGCCCGAGGGCCATTATGGTTCCATTGACCTCACTCAGTGTTAATTCATAAATGGATTGTCTGCTGATGTCAGATTCACACTTATTTTGTATCAAGTCCCTCCATTTTGTAAATGTGCGCTCTGACTCGCAGATGGTGATGATGCTTTCTTCCTCTTTGTTTTTGAAGAATGCATTGTATGTGTCAAAGAGGGGGTCTTTCTCACTTTCCACGGGTGAAAGCAAGAGGAATATGACAAGTGTTTGTCCACAGAGGAGAACTTCTGGTTTACAAATAAAGGAAATTAAGTGCTCTACGTCTTTGCACGCTTTTCTTAACCACGTTTTGTAGTCCAGCTCTCTGTGGGATTCAAGGTCAAGGTCAAGGTCATTCCTGCCATTGCAAAACACCCAGCTAGTCTGTTTGTAAAGGTTCAGGTTTTTTACCACAACATCAGTATCACCTTGAAATTGCGCTGGGTTGTGGAGATTTGCAACTCGAGAGTCTCTGTATGAATGACACACACCACCAATGACTGCAGAGTTGGGGTCAAAGTCAAGCACACAGAACAGCTTTAACTTGGTCATGAACTGGAGGTATTCTAGCTGCCCAGGCTGACTCTTGTTTAGAACAACAACAAACCGATCATAGTTGTCCATAGTATTTCCTCCACATGTTAATAAGTCCTTCAGCTTCTCACCCTGGTTGCCCTCTCTTCCAAGAGCCACCTTTGAGTCACTTTTTTGCTGACCTAAAAAGTTGTTAGAAATAGTTTAAAAACCACTCCATATAAATATAATGAAAATAATTTTACTGTAATGTCAAATAATTTCAGAAAATGTTGCTGATTTGTTTATTGTTAGATAAGTAATGAACAAAAATGGTGTCCCATTATGTACATTTATTATCAAATTAGACTGAATAAAATATTTACCGACTGCGTTTTTCAACTGAAGAACCAGTTCATTCAGTGAAATCTCTTTAAGAATCCTCATAGTGACACCTAATGAATCGTCACCAAAGTGCCGTAGCATTAAGTCAACAATGTCAGAACAGCTTTTGTCCTCAATCTGACTCCGAGAAAGACGTTTGTAGGACCGTGCGCTCTCTACATCCAGAAGACTATATGTGAACTTCTTCAGCTCTGCTTTTTGCAAGTCTTCTAATGTGTTCTGGAGCAGAGTGCGAAGTTTTGAGACCTGTAGAGTAATCACATAGTACAAAAATATATGTAAGAAAAATTGTGCATTTTGTTCCATCTTGAACTTTAGACTTTATGCTGTTTTGAATTATCAGTTTTGTCCGAGTTCTTAATCAAAATGTTTTATAACTAACTAAATAACTGTAACTAAATAAATAGAATAATGAGGTATATGAAGATTAAAAACATGTTTTTGACGTTGCCTTGCTGGGGGCCCCCGTCTCTGTTCCTGATGCCTGGGGATTATGTAGGTCATCTTCAGTTAATTTGGGAGGTTTCTCCCACTGCTCTGGTGCCTTTGCTGGGCTGTTAGGATGGGTCTCAACATGACCACAGTGAAGGTGGTCATCGCCCCCTGGTGTTGGAGGAGCTGGCGGTCCTTCACGCTGGGCAGCGACAGGGAGTATGGGGGGGGTTAACTGGGGTTCTGGAGTGCTGGATAACTTGTCAATGCTGGAATTCATTTTAAGAGCAGGACCATGTTTTATATCCAGTTCCAAAAAGTCTTCCTTCTGAAAGCAAATCAGACAATCACCAGACACTTCCTCTGCCAGCAGCCGGTCTGCATATTTACGATACACTTTCAGATGTTGCAGTAGCCACTCGTGGACCTGTTCTTTGGTCCATTGTTCCACATACGGTGGACATCGTGAGCTCTTCTTCGATCCAGCCCTCAGGTCCTCCAGATGGGACATGATTTTGACGGCAGGGCCATGTTTTATTTCCATATCCAGTAGATCGTCCTTTTGAATTATTAATATCTCCTCCCCTGTGACTTCCTGCTCTAACAGCTTGTCTGCGACAGTGGGGGAGATTCTAACATGGCTCGTTAACCACTGGTGAACCTCCTCTTTTGTCAATCCTTCAATCTGAGACGGGTTTTTCTTTGAATTGCTCATTGTCTCTCAACTCTTGTTTTGAAAAGGAACATTTTTGTTTGTTTAGTATCAAATGCATTAGATAAAGAATGATCAATCAACAGAATAAAAAACATCTATATGAAACTGAACTAAAAGCCCCTCAGATGGTTGAACGAGGCCTTTACTGCTTTCCAACCGATAGGCGTGTCAAACATAGAATTTATATACATCTCTATAAGAATACACCTATACAATGTTAATTTGAACACTTGTTGCCTCTCATATTTGTGTATTTGTATAATGGTTATCAACGATTTAATACAGCTGTGAGCTGAGTTCCTGGAAACCAAAACCGAAACCAGCTATTTCGTAATTTTTACCTCAGCTTGCAATTTCATTGTAATAAAGATGACTTACCCTGTCAAATTTGATTTTCCTACTCCCTCTCATGTACTTTAATACAAAAAAACGAGGATTTGGAAAGCAGTTGGAGTGATGAACATTGATTTCTTAAATCACTCTGGTGATCAAGATATGTAACATGACTGGGCAACGCCTATATGTAAGCAGTACAGAGTCTGGCTTCCTGGTTACAGATGTGTCTACCTCACAAAACCTGCATACACAATCCAGTAGCAAAAACAAATTTAACACACTTAAATAAGAAAACCTTTTACAGCATATCTGGATAAGTATAGATAAAGAACACACATTATCTATATTTGAACGGAACATAGAAATATTCCCACCACACTAGTTTTTGGGTGTCTGAATTCATAAAACACTTTTTTGTTACAACCAACCCTACTACTACTAATAATAATTATACAGTAAATTTATAAGGCGCCTTTCAAGGCACTACTGTATGTGTGTGAACCCCCAAACCAAGGTAAATGTCAATGGAGGCAGAGGCTGCGTCTTAACATCATATATACCTATCACATAAGCTATTTCAGGCTCAAATATGATTGGATAAAAGTAAAAACATAAAAGCCAGCCCTCCAAATGTCGATCCAAGGCTGGAAGCAACGCAACCCAGATGAAAGCTCTAAAATGAAGATACTACGCAATTGATAATACTTGAATACATATTGTGGGAGGTGGGGGCTGGAGCCTATCACAGCGGACTTTAGGCGAGAGTCAGAGAACAATTTGGAGAGATCGCCAGTCCATCGCAGGGCAAACAGATAGACATACAATGTCTATCTCACATACATATTAACACCTACGAACAATTTAGAGTCACCAATTTCACTGCATGTTGCTGGAATGTGGGAAGAAACCGGAGTTCCCGGAAGAAACCCACGCCAACATGCAAACTCCACACAGAAAGGCCCTCAGGTGGGAATCGAACCCGGGACCTTCTTGTCGTGAGGCAACAGTGCTAACCACCGCGCCACCGTACCGCCCTAAAGCATTGCCCGAGTTTCAAAATTAATTAATACAGTTCTTGATAATGCAACAAATATCATTCAATTTATTTATTTTTTGCTTGCCAACATCGAGGGAAACCGAGCGTCAAGGCACGCGCCCCTTAATGAGGCAGATGTGACAGCTGCGCAGACTCGCTTTTTGCTCGTTCATACATAAATACTCGTTTGTTAGTCTACTTTTTATATATGATGCTATCATATTTAGCCACAGGAGAGCGCTGTGTCCATGGCACACAACTACGTAACATCGAGGAGCAATTGGCAATTGGTGTCAACGTCATCGACGCCCCCTAAATCCACACGTTGGATGCTTGGCTGAATGGGCAACAGAAAACAATAGCCCTGTGGAATGACTTTGAAGGGACATCAGCTAGCTTACCTGCTGTCAGTCATATTATGAAGACTAAATGTGACTAGAAGAATGCATGAACATTTATGTTATGCGAAGGAACTGTAAACCGAACAAAGCCGGTGTCGACGTCAATCTGTGCTAGCTAGCTTCAATAAATGACAACACTCACTGGGTAATATATCAAAAGGCAAAAGCATTGAGGCTAAGGCTAAGGCTGTAGCTAGCAAGTTGTGTCTACTCTAATGAAGCTGATTTTGCGTCTCTAACATAGTAAGTGTGGTCTTTCAAATGTTTTGGCTTGGCTGTATATTTCTCATAATGCTAATGCTACGTGATCTTGTTTGCAAACTAGCAACATGTAAAGTACTGTGCATTTCTAGTAATTTTGCCTTTTTAGACACGATTCGTGACGAAACTACGTAAGGTTAGCGTCTCTTAAAAATCTCGTTATCCTTTAAAGTAAAACCTAGTTTCCGTCTCTGTATTTCAGAAGATTACATATGCACAATTGCCCATCAAATACGACTATATAACTACATTCAAGTATGTGGCTACGATGATTATTGATTTATTGATGCCCTGACGTTACTGATCGATAATGAACTGAGGACAGGTGCCAATCTGTGTCAGATTTTGTGAGCTATATCTGTACCTTAAAATTTGTTATGGCCGGTGTTTTGTTTAACTGATGTAATATTTTTTGGTGTTTGTAATACTTATCCGGAGTGATTTGTCTTATGTGTCACTTGGATGCGGCTCTACTAGAAGTGTCTCACTCACCGCAACCTTTTCTTCGAACTCAGGGTGATAACTTTGCTTTTCTGCCACTGCAGTCGTTAAAGTTACCCTACGTAATGTTGGTTAGAGATTGGTTTAGGTGTCATATACCTGCAGCCCACTTTTTTTACTTAATGACAGTGTAAGCTGACGCTATCACCCCGTAGCTCAGTGAACTCTGTAATTATAGACCTTAGAGAATCGCGGGGTTGTATTTAGCGCACCCACCGTCACCTCCCCCGTATAAAGTGGCCTGCGATAAGAACAATCTTAGAAACTACGTCCAGCACTACACAACTGTTCGTTGAAAGAAGAGGGACATCGCCACTGGCAGCTAAACTTATATTTGTGAATCACTTGATCTTTCCAGGGAATCAAGGCAAGGTTGATTTATATTCTTTGACATGCATATATAGATACTAGTGTTATTGTTAGATGTGAGGTGAAGGCCTAGGGTTTGTATCATGACTATTATTTTAGCTTGCTTTATTCTTTTTCATGTTGGTCACCATCAACACTAGCTTACATTAACTGTTCAAGTGTTTGATTTGTTAGGAATGAGATCAGCCTTTAAGTCTGTGTACAAGGAAATTAGCAAAGCGTTGGAAAGATGAGGAAATACATAGGTGAGGATAATTGGGGAAACTTTGCCGTTGATTAATAATATTTGTCCAAGCAGTAAAAATGGCGAGAGCGTTTTTTTTCCTCCAGTCTGTCAGATTTTGATGTGATTGGTGATAATGGCCAGTGTGTTTTTCAAAGAGTTGCAGCTGTGTGATTTGCTGTATCAGACTTTCCCTAATTCTGCCAGTTACCCTGTGTCACTTCATACTGCTGTGAGAGATAAGCCTCTAAATCACACTGCTGCTGTGCTGGGAGAGCTAATCCCCAGCTCCATATCACACCCTGAGCGCACAGTCAGCTGTGAGAGCAGAGCACTTTCCTCTGCTCTGGATGTTCCCCTTTCACTGGGCCAAGACGAAGGCCCAGGAAAAGTAAAGGTTGTTCTACATGCCGTCCCGATAGCAGGCCTACCCGTCAGGGCGCACGCAGAACTGAGAAGAAAGATGTCTTCCAAATTGAGGGTTATGTGTGACCTTTGGTTGTGAAGTGGCAGAAAGAGACAGACAAGACAGTGTGAGAGAGAGAGAGAGAAAGGATAAGAGGCAGGCAGGGACACTATCTTGAGGTATTTACTTAAGTCAAGAGTTTTGATACTGTTCATTCAGCCCTTATCTATCATCCATTAATAGCCTTGGACTGCAAAGACCTTCACTAGCACGCCAACACACACACACAGCCCCCTGCAGGGCACAGTGACCTTCCCAGAGTGTTTGGTGACACCAGGCTGTCCTAGCAGTGAATAGATGGAGCCAGCAGGGCCACAGAAAACCCTGGCCAGCCAACCACCACTAAGCCCCACACCACTGAGTGGCAGTTGGTCTTAGAATGTTGGCCAGCTTTTGAATGCTGGAGCAGTACTGGTGCCCAGGCTGCTGTTCAAAGAGGGCGAATATGGGCCCTTAAAAGAACCGTTCAGTGGGTTTAATTGATTACAGCACCCAGTAAAGAACCACTCAGTGGGTTTAGTTTGATAACAGCACCCAGATCAGGACCATTCAGTCGGTTTAATTGATAACAGCACCCAGTAAAGAACCATTCAGTGGGTTTAGTTTGATAACAGCACCCAGATCAGGACTGGTCTCATGAATCGATTAAGATTCTCCTGCCAACGGTCCTCAATCCATCTCAATACAGCCTACATTTTCTATATCACTGCACTTGGCTAGTTTATCATCAAATAATATTAGCAGCAAGGCAGAGAAGTGTTTACCCTACAATGCATTCAACCACTGCTGTTACGAAACTGTCAAAATATAAATGCATGTTGTTTTGATTTAGCGATCACCATCAGTATTTGGATAAAGCGTTAATTATTGGTTATTCCCATGGAGTCTAACGTTAGCTAGCGCACTTACATAGAGTTTTTCAATTCCATCTGAAGAACGTTATGATTCCGAAACCACCCGTAACATGTCCTAGCATAATTTTGCGCTTCTCAGTCAAAGTTTAATTGTTTCAATGTTAGGCTTTAACGAGTCACGACGTAATTAAACAATTTGTTTTCGGACTTGAAATTAGAAACGAGTCAACTATGTACAAGTTTAGCAAAAATGTAGGCTAGCTTGTTACTTTCGAATGAGTTAAACGGAACGTTTGCTGTTTGTAGCACTTGAAATGCTGAGGTAACTGACAACGTCAGCAATTACAAAATTAATGTTTGCTGAATGTTCTCGAAACAATTTTTAGATAACAAAAAATTACCTAACTGTGTTGTTGCGCTGATGCAGCGTGGTTCACGTCAGCATCGCCATGCCTCGAATAATTATGAAATTTGTTAATTAACATTGGCAAACCATGTTGGAACCATTGTGACTACCGTCTTAGCTTTTTAATTGTTTAAAGCGCCTCTGGCCTGTCGTACATCCTGTGGTGTGTAATGTAACAGGCAGTCGTGATCGCTGCGGCATTAATGTTGTGGTGAGTACCTGGTCAGTCATTGATTTCTCTTTTCAGTTCTCAGGCCTCTGGTTCGACTGGAGTCTTAACGAAGCTGGACTGGCCTCTCTATCCCAGCCTCTACTCCCCCCACACCAGTCTCTAATTCCCACTCTACCTCAGTCTCTCATTCCTTCTCCCCCTGGTATCCAGCATTGATCCTCTCTCGCTGCTCCCCAAATCACCATAGCAACAGGTGAGTGTGTCAGATGGATGGTTTAGGGATGGATGAAAAAGAAGTAAGTGTTGGGGCAGGGAGGGGTAGATGGATGGATGGGTGGATGAATGAATGAGTGCCTGAGTCTTCAAAATGACAGAGTAACCCCTGTGTTTAAGACATGCCCCTGGCTAGGGGGGGGGGGGGG